>APFE031166992.1:2925-23644 GCA_000404065.3 Pinus taeda | reverse complement strand
AAATCACCCAATCTCCTTATACAATAAACCAATGAATCACCCACTCTTCAGAATGTTGTAAACAGAAAAGAATACCAGAAATCTAAACCCAGAACTTTGCTGCCATAGATAAAAGACAATCAACAATTGTTTCAAGATAAGACCGCAACTTCACCAACAGGGCCCTGCGTATATCCGCAGCTCTTCTGAGACTGAACTGCGCAGATCCGCACTGGTTGTTCTTCTGCTCTGCGAACTTTTCTTCAGATCCGCACCTTCACTTCCGACATTTTGCGTAGACACGCACTGTGCCTTCTTCTCACCTGCGTACCTCACATTTCGTCCTTTTCTGTGCTGCGTGTGCCTCGCACTGTGCCTTCTCCTGTACTGCGTACCCCACACCGCGGCTTTGACTGCGCTGCATACCCACGCACTGCGCCTTTGACTGCGCTGCGTACCCACGTACTGCGCCTTTGAATCGCCTGCGTACTTCTGATTAGGGCCAATTTTTCAGTACACCAATGTGCCACAGTCAATCAGATCCACAGATATGTTCATGCGCCTGAGAGATCACGACATCATAGATTCACCTTCAAATTTACTTTGATTTAGATCAAGAATTTTACATTGACAACCCAATATTTTAGATCTTAAGATATTCAATTGAAAAGATAAATTAGCCAAGTGATCTCCTTCCCTATTTATATTCAAGCACTTATTCACACCATGGGACAAAACCATCAATAACCAATACAAGGGATCCAAACCGGGGCTAAAATTGATCCTATACCACGGGCCAAAACCATAGGATCAAGAACGGCGGGCTAAATACCACGAGCCAAACATAAGAAACCCCACGTGAGAGCGCTTTTACTGCATGGAAGTGTGTGAATTGGGGTTCCGCACCTTCTGAATGGGTAACTTGCGGGTATGACCGCACCTCCTGGACGACGAACCTGCGGGTCTGCACCTTTTGAACCATTCACCTGCGAGCCTCTTAATATCCATCATTTTGAGAGCCTGAACGGACCATTGCCACTTGAGTGAGTTGCCATCAAGTACAACACCTGTATCATGGAGCCATACCAGAATCATAATGCCAACATTCTTCTCAAAACCGAATTTTTCACTGGATGATGTCGGATTTTAAGCTCCCTAAAAGACAACTCCTATGTTTCAAGATGAAAGCAACCATGATGGCTTATGTGTTTCCTACCCCTGTGGTCCTAACCCAAACTATAAATTATCTTATGCCCATGAGGGAAATTTAATGTGTTCAAGTTAAGGTTGTTTTTAGAGAGTATTACCTTCACTTAGGGCATGCAAAAAATGTAAACTCAAAGAAACTAAGTAAAAATATTCCAAAATATGATACCCTTTATACCAAGTTTAAGTGAGCTTAGTGTGTGGAGTGAAGGTGTTGGAAAGTGAAATTGTGAACATATAAAGTGTGAATTGTGATGATATGGATATGCGATGATCCTTTACAGTTCCCCTAATTACATTATGTGATGTTTGTTCCTTGCAAGAAAATAAAAGATGTGTGGATAGTGTGCCACTTACTCTTTCCACATAACTTGATTTAATTAGATCTTCCAAAAGAACCATTCAAATATATGTACATACTTATCTAAATTAATATGAATTTTATTATTATTTACTCAAATTATACATGTTGATACCTGGAACACATAGAAGTCACATGAAAACATTATAGAGTAAACATATGAACACATAAATTTCATAAAACCAAGTCCTTAAAATCACTCAAATTTTCTACTTATGCATAAATCATGATGTAACTTCAAGGGATGCCACAATTGAGAACATCCAATAGAGTAACCCCCATGTAAAGGATATGAAATTTGCAAACTAGTTGAAGGCATGAAATTTGTAAAATATTTGCAAAGTCAATATACATATTTCCTAAGTAATCTAGTCCCCCATGCAATAATCTCTCTTCACTCCCCAACTATAAATTATCTTATGGCCCATGTGGGAAATTTAATGTGTTCAAGTTAAGGTTGTTTTTAGAGATTATTACCTTCACTTAGGGCATGCAAAAAATGTAAACTCAAAGAAACTAAGTAAAAATATTCCAAAAGATGATACCCTTTATACCAAGTTTAAATGAGCTTAGTGTGTGGAGTGAAGGTGTTGGCAAGTGAAATTGTGAACATATAAAGTGTGAATTGTGATGATATGGATATGTGATGATCCTTTACAGTTCCCCTAATTACATTATGTGATGTTTTTTCTTTGCAAGAAAATAAAAGACGTGTAGATAATGTCCCACTTACTCTTTCCACATAACTTGATTTAATTAAATATTCCAAAAGAACCATTCAAATATATGTACATACTTATCTAAATTACTAGCATTTTATTAATATTTACTCAAATTATACATGTTGATGCCTTGAACAAATAAATGTCACATGAAACCATTATAGATTAAACATATGAACAAATAAATTTCATAAAACCAAGTCATTGAAATAACTCAAATTTTCTACTTATGCATAAATCATGATGTAACTTCAAGGGATGCCACAATTGAGAACACCCAATAGAGGAACCCCCATGTAAAGGATAAGAAATTTGCAAACTAGTTGAAGGTATGAAACTTGTAAAATATTTTCAAAGTCAATATACATATTTCCTAAGTAATCTTGTCCCACATGCAATAATATCTCTTCACCCCCCCACCACTCCCCCCCCAGCAAATGTTTAAGAAATGAAAAATACTTAACCATTTGGGCATAGAATTGAAGGGTGTGTGATAAAGGTGATCTATTATGATATATAATCCCAAAAATTTATTAGTGAATCTAGATTTGAAACTTTGTTTGGCTTCACAACAAGTCACATTTACCAAGCGAAGCATTTGACCTTTTTTCAAAATTAGTTCTTCTAAGCAACAATTTTTCATTTCTTCAAAATACTATTCCAATCTCAAACTAAAAGTGATCCCTAATGTAACAAAGATGGTATTATATTTAATTTCATATATCTCATTCAAAAAACATTTTTATTAAAATCCAATGCCAAGTAAAAATGATTGTGAGAAGAGAAGGGAATAGATTTAAGTGATTAAAAAAGAATAGGTGTTAGTGTTGAAAAGTGTAACTAGGTTCAACCTTCATAATGACATGTAATTATGATTTTATGTAAAGAGATGTAAAGAAGAAAACAAAAATTATTGTAATACTTGCATCATGGGTTTCATGAGCAAGATATTTTATTTTTGAGTCAAGGCTCCCATTAAGAGCCTTTAGGAATTTTGTCATCTAGTCATAAAAGAATAAAAGAGTCATTGTCATGTAATGAAGTCATGTTACACATTGTAAAGAGTCATTCTTGTCTATGTAAAATTCATCCTCCAAGACCTTGTCACTAGCCCTCATAATGTCAGCCTACATCAAAGCAATGGATCTAGAAGATGAAGTCGACTTCCCTCCAAGAGATCATGTCAGACTAGAGGTCATGAATAAGCTTGTATATATTGCCATACTCAACCTCATTTGGAGAGAAGGAATTCAGTGAAGCAAGTCAAGAAGGAAGTGTGAGATACACTCTAGAAGAAGCCTCCATATCTACGCAACAACGAGAAAATATAGCAAAGGTCACCAAGTAGTGTTTTAGGGTTGGTTTGTTCTCTTACATGTGAAGGTTGTAGAACCGAAGGTTTCCAGAAGAAGTCTAAGGAACTGTTGGGTCTAGGATCTCGTTAAGAAAATACAAGTCAATAAGTCTCTCTCTTAGAGGCTATAAAGGAAGCAAAGACAAGCGAGGGTTTCATTGTGGTGGGTTGGCAAGCCTACAAGAAGAGACCGAGATTCTAAGGAATCTGAGATTAAGAAGGGAAGAAGTCAAGCACAAGAATAGAAAGGAAGTTGAGAAGAAGAGAATCATTGAAGAAGAGGTTAATGACAAGGATTTTGGGAGGACACTAGAGTCAAGGGTCTTTGTCATAGTCTTGGTATCCATCAATTGAAGATCTATAAGAAGAATTTCTGATTGGGTTTTCCTCTCAAAGAGTGAGAGGTTTTGGCCTTAACTAACAAGCCTACTACCGTGTCTCTTGTCTTCTATTTTTCATTTGGTAATTGTTTCGATGATAAGAACACAATAATAACATAACAAAGAGAAGATCATAAATCAAAAGAAGTAAAAGTATATCACAAGAAATTATCAAGAAGAGAAATCTCCTAGCTTATGATACCCTAGATTTCTCAACATGGGATCAAAGCTTAGGTGTTGAAGTCAAGAAGGGGCATTCAAGCAAGAAGACACATGAGAATCGAGCTTCAAAGAAGGATCAAAAGCAAGTCAAAGAACACGAAGCAAGAGATCAAGATATTTATCATATTAACACCCTAGAAGCACTTCTGGGATCATCACTCATACATCACCAAATGAGTTGAAGCTCTTCGAAGACTAAGGAAGGCTAGATCGAAAGGCATTGTCATAAAGGGCAATCTTCTCTTTGTTGAAGGAAGGATCTCATTTGAACGAAGATCATTCTAAAGAAGGCAGTATTTCCTCGTCAAAGCAAGAACCCTCTTTAAAGGATTATCTGGGAAGCATCAAGTTCGTCATCATCATCAAGTTGACGATTCTATCTTCACAAGTAAGTACCTTTTTCTTATAATCTAATCTAGTAAAAACGACTTCATGTTTCAAAGAGAATCATAAGTTGGTTGGGATATCAAACTTCCTTATATGGAAAAGAAGGATAGGCATAGTCCTCGAAGTAAATGAAGTCATTGATCATGTCCATGGAAAGTTCTCCAAGCCATCTGAAGAACAAGCATTATTTGAATACATGGAAAGGGATCTAAAGGCTCAAAAGATTCTTAAGGAATCTATCAAAGATAATCTCATTCCCTATGTAGCCGAGTTGGAGACATCAAAAGAAATACATGATGAGTTGGTAGAACTTTTCTCCAAAAGCACGATAGAAAATATCATATCACTTAGATCTAATCTATATAAATTGAAGGCATCAAAGGATGAAGGGATATCTTCATGCCTTTCAAAAGAATCTCAAATAAAAACTCAATTGCAAGATCTAGGAGAGATGGTATCTGATAAAGAAATAATATCCATTATTATAAATGCATTAACTGATGAACAAGGTAACGACATATCTACTAAGGAAGAGGAAGCTATCCCATTCATCAAATTATGGTCTCTATGCAAGGCAAAAGAAGACAGGTTAAAGAAAGAAAGTGACAAAAGATCAAATGAAAAGGATCAATTAGTGACAAAATGAAAAGGGAATTTTGGTAAATTTGGCCCTCAAAAGAAAAAGGACATGGCTAAGGTTCAGTGCTATAGATGTCAAGAATATGGGTACTATAGAAGAGATTGTTCTAAAAGGAACAATAACAAGAAGAATAAGGAAGAATCCCATATCACTGAATAAGTAGAAGAGCCTGAGACAAAGAAGCCTAAGAAGGAGGAAGTGAAAAGATCTCCAATATGACTAAGAGAATCTCCTCCACTAAAAGGTACTCTTATGTTGTGTAAATTATAGATAGGAAGCATTGAAAATGAGATAGGTTGCATTGTATTAGAAAATATCATCATGGTAAAAGCATTAGAAGTAAGAGCTCGTGACATATGTAATATGATGGATGTTTGGAACAAAACCTATGGAAGTCAACTATGTAGGATATATCTCTTGGAAACCTCATTGAAAGCTCAAGTGATATTTATAGAATTCATCTGGAAAAGGAGGTTATCATACCTCTGTCGAAAATGAAACATCTACAGGGAAGGATATGCAAGATCCTAAAAAAAATTCTCTGATGGAATCTTTATTGTAAGATTCACCAACCAAGAAGAAAAGCAAGTGTTTCTTCAAGAATTCCAATCTTGTGGAATTCATAGAATGATGGTATGACAACATGATAGTGAGGCAGATCAAGGGAATGAAATTATTTCATTCAAAGGTAATTGTTGCATGAAGTCTGGATGATCCAAAAGAAAAATGAGGTATGAATGCTCACATTTGATTTTATAAAAGTCAAATGGTTGCAAATAACATGGATAATTGCATTTAAGAGGCATGCTCAGAGAAGAAATCTCCCCCCTCAAAAGGATGGTAGAATGCATGAATCACATATTTATTAGATGAAATCAACATAATATGTCCTCATATGGGAGTACAAGGTGTTTGATTACAACTGAAGAACTCTGAAGCTCCTGGGAAAGAAATGAGTGAAGAAAGGAAGGAAGAGATCATGAAGTTATGCAACAATGTTAAAGGAAGTCAAATCCGCAGGACCAAGAAGATTTGACTAGGAAATCTCCCGAAAAGATATGAAGACTCTTATGAAAATCTGGAAAAGATGGAGACCCTTGAAAATGGATATATTTGGGAGATATGTCAACATATATGCAGGATGTCGATGTTTACAGGAAGATCTCATGATGAATACCATCACAAAGGTAATTATGATTTAATTACTCATTATTTATAAACTATTATCGAGATGTGCTTATGCAGGGCTACCAAAAAGAAGAACTATGAATGTCTTCCATTAAGAACCATGAAGAAGAATGCAAGAACCTTCAGGAAAAGAAAGCCTGATGGAGGTAGCATAACATGAAGCAATGCCAGATGAATACTAATGGATCACTTTCCGATGAAATGAATGATGACATGATTGATGGATGAAAGTGATGGATGGTCTTTGCCCTATGAAGAAGTCCGAAAAGATGAAGAATCCACAACAAAGAAGAAATTCATGACATTGAAGAAAGGAGTTCTTTAAGCAGTTGGTTGTCCCATCATCTCCACCTGAGGAGTTGTTGAAGGTCCCTATTTTGAGAGGGAGCCTGGAAATTTTCTTACTTGGAAGAAACTTGGACATTCCTAAGCCAAGAGGGAGCTTAGGTACATTCCTTGTGTAGGAATGAGTAAATTAATTTAATGGAATAAATATGTCTTCCCTAATTGAGAGGGAGAGATAGACACATCATTCTGGTCTTCACTTGGGAAGACAAAATGAGAATATTTGGTAATCATTTGGCATCCGATACTCTTTGAGGATGAGATAGGGCATCCAAAAGAAGAGTAATCATGGAGGACGACACATCATTCTGGTCTTCACTTGGGAAGACAAAATGAGAATATTTGGTAATCATTTGGCATCCGATACTCTTTGAGGATGAGATAGGGCATCCAAAAGAAGAGTAATCATGGAGGACCATATTATTTGAGGGTTGGGGAGTCTAAGATAAGAATAGTCCCCATGGAACAAACCCTAAGTACCCACGTAAGTTATGTTATGAGAGAGACAGTGATGAGAGTTTCTATAAATCATTGGTCTCGCCAACATTGAGCTCAGATCTTGTAGATAGATAGAGTTGTTAGTGTTGGGTCTTGAAATTGTCATTCATTTCCATTAAACTTTCACTATTATGTCCATTATATCACCTCCATTTCACCTTCATTTCATTACCATGTCACTACATTCATCTCACTTTCATTATCATTGGGTCACATTTATGTTTTTCCAAACTTTATTAATTCTTAGCCTTTTTTTGCGAATTTGTGGTTAAAAAATAGAAAATAATGTATATATGCTTATACCTAACAAGTGGGTTGAGATTATTGACATGTGTAGGTCAAAAGGGCGCTTCTAGAAGACCTTTATGTGGCACCCTAAGGCCAAATTCGAATTTGAGTGGAGAGGATCATGGGATCATGAGGATATGTGTCACATTTTCTATTTGTATTGAAATTCTAAGAAGACATGTGTCTTATCATTTCCTATTTTGATTAAATATCTAGAGGTATAGGGAGAGATTCACGGACTCTCATTAATGAGATGACTTCTCATCTTTTTGTATAAATAGGAGATCTCTCTCCTTCATTTGGTATTTTTTTGGTAGCTTTGGAAAGCTTTGGAGAGCTTTGTTGTACTTTGTAATTTTGAAGAATTTGAATAAAGCTTTGATGTTCTCAACATGGAAGGAGACGTGAAGTAGATGTCATAGAGCATATTAGAATGTAAGATAGAGTAGATTTTGTTTTGTAGTTTTGCTTTGATTTCATTCAAGTATGCCATTTTATTGCTTGCAAGTTTGATAGTTTAGATTTTCCATTCATGCAAGTTTAATTCATGCAAGTGTGTTCAACCGGTTGATTGTAGATTTATCTAACTGTGTAATCTATGCTTAGCAAAATAGTCCAAGAAAGTATTTTCCAATTGGTGATTGGAGCATTAGAGCGCATAGTAGATTAGTTTTCCTTTACATATTTTGTATTTGCTTTCCATTTCAATTTCATTAGAATAATCACTCATTACATAAATGAATATTTCTAGAGCCTTTTGTTGATGGTTTATCCTTAAAGTAAATGGCGAAATGTTGAGTTTATGAATGAGATTTCTTGTTGTTCAATGTTTTTTTCTTCTTAGTGTAGTCACTCATGATATAAACAAATATTTCTAGAGCCTTTCGTTGATGGTTTATCCTCAAACTAAATGGTGAAATGTTGTGTTTATGAATGAGATTTCTTGTTGTTCAATGTCTTTTTCTTCTTAGTGTAGTCACTCATGATATAAACAAATATTTCCAGAACCTTTTGTTGATGGTTTATCCTCAAACTAAATGGCGAAATGTTGTGTTTATGAATGAGATTTCTTGTTGTTCATTAGTTTAGAGTTAGATAGCTTAATGCCATTTTCTTATCAATTTAGTAACTCATGATTTAAATAGATATTTCCAAAAGTCCTTCGTTGATGGTTGAATCTAAGACTAAGTGGTGAAATGTTTGACTAATGACTGAGTTTTTCCTTGCATTTTCATGTTTACTTCTTTTAGAATGATGAAGATTTTGTTGCAATTTCATTTAGCTGTTATCATTTTTTTTGCTTTCATTTCATAGATATTTTTCTGGCTTAGATTAATCTGCTTGTTCAAAGTTTTGATTTGTTTCCTTTCTTTAGAAATTAGATTTTATCATTGAAAGTCATTAGATTTATTTGTCCATTAACATTTAGAGATTTCACCTAGAAGCATAGTTTTTCTTTCTTAGATTAATTTCCTGAAGCATAAGAAACAACCCCAAAAAACAACACAAACTATAAAACAACGAAGCAAGAGAAAGGTTAACTAAGCACATATGGTGCACCACACTTCATCAGTTTACGATACCTGGATTGATAATTTATGTAGAGCAATTTAGGACACTAAATTGACTAGACATTTTGGCGCCGCTGCCGAGGAAGTGTAATTAGGAGACCTTATTTCTTACATCTAAAAAAAAAAATCAATAATTTCTCGAGTATGCTCTCCTCCTGCACTTTGTGTGATCTGGAGGATCAGAAAAAAGAATTTTTTATGTTTAAAAAAAATAAAAATAAAATTCATCATTTCATTTGATTCAATGAAAAACTTTAATTTCAATAAATTGTTTTGTTTATAAAAATATATATGTATATTTTTAAAATCTTTGAAAATATATAAATAAATAAATCAATCATTGTTTTGTCTAGTAAAATATATATGTATATTTTTAATTTTTAAAAATATAACATATGTAATTTTTTCAACAAAGAAAAAACAAAAAAACATGCAATATCCTCCTTTAATTGTTTGCCTGACTCTTGTAATCAACAACAACAGACCAATGTTAGTGAAAATTTTCAACACTCATTAAAAAAAAAAGCGCATCCATGTTCCATCCATTGTTGAAGTATCATCAGTGTTACGGCTGTTATTTCTCCTCTCCGATTGAAAGAATTCGACCAAGGCTAGGGGTTCGATTTGCGTTGTGCTGAATCAGAAAATAGACTGAATAATTAAAAGCTTTGCTTGAAATTCAGAGCACTTTTTTCCATATTTTCCTCCAAATGATGTCAAGTTCAACAAAACATGAATTGCTGGAGGTTCCAGACACTCTAGATCGATTAAGGTTATGCACAATTAGCCAAAAAGTCAACTGGGTTTTCCAAAATATATTGCCCCAATTTTTTTTTTGTTAAGATCTGACAGAAATAGAGTTCTTGCAACAAAACGCATTTGCCACAAAGACGCAAAATAGTAAAAACGTCAAACTTCAACTGCACGATCCATCCAAAGGAAGACGAATTAGGGAAAAATAAAACATGAGCTTTTTCGGGGACGGGGTCAATTAGATAACCCAGAAATGGTTTTAAGAAATTTGTAGCGGTTTGGGAGAATTTCTCGGTTCTTTAAAGCCTCTTTTTGCATGCCGTGTGAAAAAAACAGATTTGAATTAATGAACAGGCTCTTGATTTAACAAGGCATGAGGGAAATTCGGTTTGAAGATTAATTATGACTGCTTCTTTAACTCATACTTCACTGTTACTTCATATTAACACTTGTTTAACAACAAGATGTATCCCAATTGAATACAACTCTTCCTTGAAGATTTTCACATTTGCTGGCTGCATGTTGTACCACGCAATTATAGGTGAATGTCCAGTTGAAATTTCAGATCTTAAACACAGGTTTATGGTTACAAAGTAAAGATTGTTGTTCATGGAATGTCAACACCAACACCATGCATGCATTCTTATAATGGAATAGATACCTTCGTTTCAAATCTTAGAAAGAGAGGCAACGACGCCTAATATTTATTTACTAGCATGTTGAAATATGAATTGGACATCAATGTAGAATAAAAATTTCTTCTATTTGACTCATGTATTTTGAAAAACTCTTAACTTGATTTAAGAAAGGTTTGTGCACCTTGGTTTCATTCCTTTTGATAGAACCTCAATACGGATGAGCTTCCCATCTATATTTTGTGTGGTGTTCTAGTTTGGAGTGGAGGTGCTAAGCTAGAGGCTTTATAGTAAATAAACGTGTTCAATGTCTTACAGGAATTTTGTAATGAAATTTAACATATTTTTTTATCTTTCAAGTTTGTGGATTAAAAATAAATAAATTGAATCAATGAAATGAGTAGGTCATTTGCTCACTTTTTTGAAGGTATTGATTAATTTTGGACTAATGATGAAAAATGAATGGCTAACTTTTTGTTCAAGATTTTTAGCTACAGAAACTGTGCACATTCCGCAGCTAAAGTCGTTTCGCGGCTAAAGTCATTCCGCAGCTAAATTCGTTTCACGGCTAAAGTCATTCCGCAGCTAAAACCATTCCACAACTAAACATCAATTTTACAACTGAAAAACCTCACTGTTCAAATCAACCTAACTTTCTCATACGAAATCAGATTTCGATGATTCAAGTATAATTGGAAAGATATCAATGAGATATACACAATGAAAAATCCATCATCAGAGTTTGAAACAGTAAATAATGAAATAAATTGCTGAAAAGAAACAACACTCAACTTGCGACACTAAATCCAAAGCATGTATAAATTTTCTTGGTTTTCCTTTGTGAACTTGTTTCATTAATACAAATTCTTAATTTTGTGTGTAAATATCATAACTAGATAGATTGATCACCTCTCTCCTTTGATAATCTTACATTCCATTGCATAAGAAGTATTAGTTTTTTTTGCAGGTTCCAAGAGGAAAGACAAACGACTACAATTGAATAGTGTCTCTCTTAAGAGACCAATTTGTTTCATAAGAGGATGATCAACAATAAAGAAGAAATATGCTAATGCAAAATCAGATCCAAACACTTGAAAAAATTTCAAATACTATTGTCTCCATTATATCCATACCTCATAATAAACCATTCAACTCATTTCCCTTCATATTTTCCATTTACATTTACATATACTTTCCATTATTTTTTGTCCACTCATAACCCACAAATAAAACCAAGAGGCTCAGTCACATGCTTATTGCCCATTGCCATTTCTACTTTCCATTTCCATCTTCCATTTCCATATTCCCTTTCCTATCATTTTCATTTCGCAAATAAGCCCTGCTTCAATGCAAATTATTGAATCCATAGTCCTTTGAGTCTAAGTTCCTTGCAAAAACACCTTGAGGCTTGCATGCCTTAATGACAAGTCCTCATTCCGATGAACAATGGGAATACATTAATGTCCCTTGTTCATCGGATCTTCTAGGTGACTTGACATCGGCAAATTCATTCGTACCTAGAAAGATGTGTTCGGGCATCTTGACTCTCATTGTCATTAATGGTGAGAGTTCTCGTGTTGACTAGTGACATTCATTAATGGCCACTAACTCAACAATTTCCTACTATGTTCGACATCAAAACATCACTTCACATAGTAGGAATTGTGCCAATGAGTTTTGAAGACATGAAGACTATTATTTTCAGCATTTTTGGAGCAAATATAAAACAGATTCAACAGTGGATTCATCAAGTTCTAGTAGAAGAAATAAAAAGTCATCTTGACTCTTTTATCCATGACTCTTTTTGTCCAGCCACTTGAAGAAGATTATGATCAGAATTTTGTAGCCACCACACATACAGCTCATCCATTTCCAAAGGGTAAGTTAAGGTATGTCATTTTCTAACTTTTGACCATAGAATTTCATAAAAAGCTAGAATAATAATTATTGGAAAAACATTTCTCTTCCTCATTTCATAAAATTGCCAATACCATTAGTTGGGGGTAGGAGGGGGTGCGGAAGGGAATACATTCATATTCATATATTTTCATGTTCATATCATATTCAAAAGCCCACATACTTCCAAAATATATTAAATATTACATTATTATTATGAGCATACAATGGATTTTCAAAAGTGTTTAAAGGATAATTGGATACAAACACAATCATGGTTGTCACACAAGAACCAACCATCATGCAATCCAATAAAAGATATACTTTGCAACAATAATCAAAATATCATATGCAAAGTTCAAAGATCAAAATGGAATGCAACAACAAAGTATGGTTGTAACACAATAACCAACCATGTTGCAATTCAAGTAAAACACTTTGTATAAGTATGAAGTTATCAAATGATATCATGCAAAGTTAAGCCAAAGCTCAAGGATCAAAAGAATTAATGTAATATATATTGCATGAGAATATGCAATAGCTTCAATTGGGGGTATGTTGGGTCTTGAAATTGTCATTCATTTCCATTACACTTTCACTATTATGTCCATTATGTTATCTCCATTTCACCTTCATTTCACTACCATGTCACTACATTCATCTCACTTTCATTATCATTGGGTCACATTTATTTTTTTCCAAACTTTATTAATTCTTAGCCTTTTTAAGTGAATTTGTGGTTAATAATTAGAAAATAATGTGCATATGCTTATACCTAACAAGTGGGTTGAGATTGTTGACATGTGTAGGTCAAAAGGATGTTTATAGAAGACCTTTATGTGGCACCCTAAGGCCAAATTCGAATTTGAGTGGAGAGGATCATGGGATCATAAGGATATGTGTCACAGTTCCTATTTGTATTGAAACTCTAAGAAGACATGTGCCTTACCATTTCTTATTTTGATTAAAACTCTAGAGTGTATAGGGAGAGATTCATGGACTCTCATTAATGAGATGACTTCTCATCTTTTTGTATAAATAGGAGATCTCTCTCCTTCATTTGGTAGTTTTTTTGGTAGCTTTGGAAAGCTTTGGAGAGCTTTGTTGTACTTTGTAATTTTGAAGAATTTGAATAAAGCTTTGATGTTTTCAACATGGAAGGAGATGTGAAGTAGATGTCATAGAACATATTAGAATGTAAGGTAGAGTACATTTTGTTTTGTAGTTTTGCTTTGATTTCATTCAAGTATGTCATTTTATTGCTTTCAAGTTTGATAGTTTAGATTTTCCATGCATGCAATTTTAATTCATGCAAGTGTGTTCAACCGGATGATTGTAGATTTATCTAACTGTGTAATCTATGCTCAGCAAAATAGTCCAAGAAAGTATTTTCCAATTGATGATTGGAGCATTAGAGTGCACACAATAGATTATTTTTTCTTTACATGTTTTGTATTTGCTTTCCATTTCAATTTCATTAGAAGTCACTCATTACATAAATGAATATTTCCAGAGTCTTTCATTGATGGTTTATCCTCAAAGTAAATGGCGAAATGTTGAGTTTATGAATGAGATTTCTTGCTGTTCAATGCCTTTTTCTTCTTAATGTAGTCACTCATGATATAAACAAATATTTCCAGAGCCTTTTGTTGATGGTTTATCCTAAAACTAAATGGCGAAATGTTGTGTTTATGAATGAGATTTCTTGTTGTTCAATGCCTTTTTCTTCTTTGTGTAGTCATGATATAAACAAATATTTCCAGAGCCTTTCGTTGATGGTTTATCCTCAAACTAAATGGTGAAATGTTGTGTTTATGAATGAGATTTCTTGTTGTTCATTAGTTTAGAGTTAGATAACTTAATTGCAATTTCTTATCAATTTAGTAACTCATGATTTAAATAGATATTTCCAAAAGCCCTTCGTTGATGGTTGAACCTAAGACTAAGTGGTGAAATGTTTTACTAATGACTAAGTTTTTCCTTGCATTTTCATGTTTACTTCTTTTAGAATGATGAAGATTTTGTTGCAATTTCATTTAGCTGTTATCATTTTTTTGCTTTCATTTCATAGACATTTTTCCGGCTTAGATTAATCTAACTATTCAAAGTTTTGATTTTTTTCATTTCTTTAAAAATTAAATTTTAACATTGAAAGTCATTAAATTTAATTGTCCATTAACATTTAAAGATTTCACCTAGAAGCATAGCTTTTCTTTCTTAGATTAATTTCCTTAAGCATAAGAAACAAAACCTCCAAAAACAACATAAACTATAAAACAACGAAGTAAGAGAAAGGTTAACTAAGCACATATAGTGCACCACACTTCATCAGTTTACGATACCTGGATTGATAATTTATGTAGAGCAATTCCGGACACTAAATTGACAAGACAATTAGTCAAGGCCTTGCTATGTGACAATGTTGGTTGATATGATACAAAAAAATGGGTTACCAATTTGATTCTTCTTATGAGAAATTATTCAAATTGAGAATGACCAAGTACTATTATGAATACCTCCCTAGTTAATAGGGAGTGTTGAAAAGTGTAACTAGGTTCGGTCTTCATAATGACATGTAATTGTGATTATATGTAAAGAAGAATAATAAAATTATTGTAATACTTGCATCATGGGTTTCATGAGCAAGAAATTTTATTTTTGAGTCAAAGCTCCTATTGAGAGCCTTTAAGAATTTTGTCATCTAGTCATAAAATAATAAAAGAGTTATTGTCATGTAATGAAGTCATGTTACACATTGTAAAGGGTCATTCTTGTATATGTAAAAGTCATCCTCCAAGACCTTGTCACTAGCCCTCATAATGTCAGCCTACATCAAAGCGATGGATCTAGAACATAAAATCGACTTCCCTCCAAGAGATCATGTCGGCCTAGTGGCCATGAACAAGCTTGTATATATACCCATACTCGGCCTCATTTGGAGAGAATGAATTCAGTGAAGCAAGTCAAGAAGAAAGTGCGAGATACACTCTAGAAGAAGCCTCCATATCTACGCAGCGACAAGAAAAGATAGCGAAGGTCATCAAGAAGTGTTTTAGGGTTGGTTTGTTCCCCTACATGTGAAGATAGTAGAACCAAAGGTATCCAAAAGAAGTCGAAGGAATTGTTGGTGCTAGGATCTCGCTAAGAAAAGCCGGGTCAAGAAGTCTCTCTCTTAAAGACTATAAAGGAAGTGAAGACAAGCAAGGGTTTTTGTGGTTGGTTGGAAAGCCTACAAGAAGAGACCGAGATTCTAAGGAAGCCGAGATCAAGAAGGGAATAAGTCGAGCATAAGAAGAGAAAGTAAGCCAAGAAGAAGAGCATCATTCAAGAAGAAGTTAGTACAAGGATCTTGGGAGGACAATAGAGTCAATGGTCTTTGTCATAGTCTTGGTATTCGTCAATTGAAGATCTATAAGAAGAATTTCTGATTGGGTTTTCCTCTCAAAGAGTGAGAGGTTTTGGCCCTGGATGACAAGCCTACATATTGTGTCTCTTGTCTTCTATTGTTCATTTGGTAATTGTCTTGATGATAAGAACACAATAATAACATAACAAAGAGAAGATCATAAATCAAAAGAAGTAAAAGTATATCACAAGCAATTATCAAGAAGAGAAATCTCCTAACTTATGATGCCTTATATTTCTCAATAGTTAGGGATAAAATTATAAGAATTGGAGAGTTTACTAAAGAAGCCAAAGAGAGTGGCTAAAAAATGAGAAGAAGATGAAGATCTAGCAAAGTTGATGAAGAAGATATTATATAGCAATTTGCGAGGTTGTTGAATTAAAGACTAATAGAAATTAAAGTTCATTCTTATATAGGAAGTCTAAATACATATTGAGGGAATTATTATTAACTTAATGATATGGAGAATATTTTAAATTTTAGAGAATGGTAGATTCTTGAAAATCAAGCTAGTGATTCCCAAATTGAAGGGCCAAGATTATTTCATGAGTAAAAAATAAAAATAAAAATCTATATCTATAAATTTATACAAATTTAACTATATAAGGTAATTTCTGACTAAAAAGTCAAACAATACATAAACACACTTCTACAAGAACATTAATAGATTAACTTGTAAATATTTAGCATATCATCAATACGTGCATGCTAATTTATTTATTTTGCATTTATAATATATGAATTTAATATTGATTAATCACCTGAGTCTTTCGTGGAACATTGTAGCGATATGCAATAATACACTCATTTTTGTGTGAGCATGAATCTACATTACACTTTGTATGTATTTAAAAAACATGCTCTCGTTAAAAAATTCTCATAACCTTCATGTGAGGATTGAAAGAAGAAACTTGTGAGGTCTTCAAAGGTAGGGATCATCATTTAGGCTTCAACGAACCATTAAATGTTATATATGATGATGAATGTCACAAATATTTAATGTTGTTATATGTTTAATAAATAATGTCTTCTAAGGAGGGATACTCTTGCTCCTTCTAAATCTTGACACATTTTCTCTCTTTTAACTCCTACAAGGATATCAAGCTTCAATCAAACCAATGTTTATATGTTTGGGAACACCTATGGGACAACTGATTTTGTTAATCCCTCTTGTAAATATTGCCACGAATTTTAATTCATATAAATAATATATGGAAATGTAATGGTTTTCTTTGGTTAAATCACACCTTTAGTTTTTGTGGGTTATCCTAAACCATTACAATTTGAAGGTGGTCCATAATTTGCATGAATTCAAGTGGTTTCAAAAAATTTCAATGAACCATTAATCACACTAAGTGATTTTTCTTTAGTTGTTGTTACATCTCAAATTTTAACTACATGGTATTATTTTCAATGTTTATTTATCTTAGTTCTATTGTTTCATTCTCCATTTTTTGTTGTTGTTTTAAATCATATTTCCTAATGCATACAATATGGCGTAGGTAATATGAGAAGTTAAACAACTTGAGTTACCTATATTTGCATGAATTTATTGAATTTTCGTTGTTCTCTCAATGTTTGTCATTTTTCTCTGATCCTTTCCATGTTTTCTTATTTTTCTATGCATGCACGCTTGTTATTATTTTGCTATGCATACATATTCAGAAATGTTCCGTTTTGTTTTGTTTTTGTTTTTGTTTGTTTGTTTTGTTTGTTTTTTTTGTTTTTGTGACAGCAACTCTTAGGTCTGTAGTTTTTTCATCAATGTCATCAATATAGTTGGTGATCAATTGGTGGTAGGTTATGTTTGCAAAGGCTCGATCGAGCTCGATAGCTCGATCAGGCCTTTTATTAACCATGTTAATGGACCAATCGAGGGTTTCTTAAACCCTCGATCGATCTATATGAAATTTTATCTTAAGCGCTCGATCGAGTTGTTGAGGTCCTAAAAAACACAATTTTAACACCCCTTTTGCATATTTATCTGTTACACCATTTTGTACCATGTCGGACTTAAGCCAGAATTTGTCCTTAAGCGGTGAAGTTGATCATGTTGGATTCATGAAGGAATCTTCTATCCAATGGCATATGAGTTTGACTTTTTCGAATTCATATGCTATTTTTCATCTAATTTATTTTAAACATAATGCTTGAAATTTCTTTGAACAGTTTCAAAGGGGCTGAATAAAAAATCAATAACATAAAATATACACAATGAAAAAATTTCAAAAAATACCACTATCTTCATTTACGAGTCCTTTTCAAAAGGGTACTTGTGGTTTTTGAATTTATTTAAAGAGTTGAAAAAATCTTACATGAACACATGTCTGCAAAATGCAATTGAAATATTTTTTTGCCAACTTCGAAAAATAATAAAAATCTATAGTTTTGCGTTTTTTTTAATATGCATAATTTAGTTCTCTGTGTAGATCATGCTTATATATGTGTGTGTGTGTGTGTGACCAAGTTACGCTATGTGAATACATACAAACCTCTTAAGATGTGCATAAATTTACAAAGACAAGCATTTCATTTAATGAAAAATTGACAGATTATATGACACTAAACTTTTTTGCAAAAAATATCATTATGACAATAACGTAATTCTCCACAAACTGTCTTTTTACTTTGAATCAAAATTTGCAATACTTATATGAATTTTGAGGGCTTCAATTCAATAAAAGAGTAAAATTTTGAAATTTCATCGTCGCATTTGGCCCAAAAGTGTAACCCATCTTTATGCATTCACTTGTGAGTGCATATATTTTCTAGTTCCTTATTTTAATTTTGTAGTATATTTTATTTGTGAAGAATGCATCAGTGAGTTATTTGATATTTTTCGTAAACAAATAAACTGCAAATCAGTGAGGAGAACAATTTCTAGTGGTCACATTTAAGGAATTTCACAATTCCTTGCCTAAGGTTTTGCAAAAGGTCTCTTCTAACCCTTCTAAGCTTTAGTAACCTTTTTAAAGCGTTTTAATTGAATTATTGAAATGTGTATAGTTTGGGATACTCCCAATGGCATTCTATGAGTTGGCCAAAAGTGAGAGGAGATTGTGTTCAGGCGACAATAGGTGCATCTTCTATATGCTTACCATTTAGCACCTTGATTGGATCATGCCAACGCTACTAATCTAGGCGATAACACATCCCACAATTGTTTTCTACAAAATTTTGTTTATATGCACTAATAAAAACATTTATTTATTTTATTTTATTTTTTTTACTTTTATTTTTATTTATTTATTTATTATTATTATTTATTTATTGATTTTTTTTTTTGTTCAGTTACCATCACTCTTCACTCTAATTATTGCCTTTGCTCTTAAACTTTTCTACGAGAACTACTTGGATGGTCCAATGTCATGGTTATTCCCATTGTTTTTTCCGTCTATCTCACTTCAAGAGCTTAGTGCTCAACTACTCAAATGTCAAAGCTTTATTAGCACTAGTAATGTTAAGGTTTCAATAAAAATTGCATAGAAAGAAGGCAAAATTTTTATAGTTATAGCAATCATATCTTCTTCTTTCATTGTCCCATTAATTGATCGTTAATATTCTTATTTTTAACAAATGATGATGCAAGGGATTTTAATTGTTTGTAACATATTTCTTATTTTTAACAAATGATGATGCAAGGGATTTTAATTGTTTGTAACATATTTTTAAGGAAAAATACTACTTTTATATGAGGTTTCATGCATCTTTGACGGTTCCCCACATGATAAATGCATCATTACAATCTTGAGCTTCAAGAAGCATCTCATTTGTTATTGAGAGCTTTAGCAACTTCATAGACTCTCAATGCTTCACATCATACTTTTCTTGAGCATCTACATGATTTTCGCTCTAGATTTCTTTGAGCATCAAATTTTTTGTTCCATCCAACATTGTATAAGATAAATTGGCCATCTCTCTAAGATTTGACTACACCAAAGAGTTTTAGAACTTCATACCATGCAAGGAAATTAGAATGGTCAATCATCCAGATCACCCCTTTATCCATGTTAGAATTCTCAAAACGTTAAATAAAAGCACATGATATCAAAATGGTTAAAGTACTAGCCGAGCGGTGACCCACCTTCCTTCAAAAGGAATGTCGAATGATGGGGAGTGTCTGACCGGTGCAAATTGCAGAGGAATGCGACATATTATCATATACTAAGCAAATATAGGGTTGTTGGTTGTCAAAAGCAGTGTTCGCAGAACTAGTGGAACCGATTGGTCCAACTGGTTTGAGGGTCAAACTGTTTTGTTCGAGGTCTAGAACTGGAAATGGATGGTTCCGTACCAAACCAACCATTTTTCACTAAACGAGTTGATTTTGTACCGAACTAGATGGTTTCGTACAATGTGACGAAAGACATTCCAGACATGATTAAAAAAAATTTGAGTGGGGTAGCCTAATATTCAAGCCTATGGCCTTACTATCTTTTATTTGCATCCTTTTACTCGAATATTTAACATTACCATGAATTGAATTAGGATGCTTGAGAGTGGTTCTGACCTCATTGGATTTCATTTGGAGAAAGTATGATTTTTGATCTCACTCAAAATCCAGTAGACTTAACATTGTTCCAAGATTTCAGGATTGGGGGGTTGTAATGTTTCCATTGGATTTTGTAATGTTCGAGGATGTGGAACGAGTATTTAATTGAGAGCACTAAGGCCTCTATGTAACTTGATGTTAGTGGCATTGGTTTTCGAACTTATCTATGATGATCTTACTAAAAATGTTAGGTCCTTATAATACTAGTGATTACCCCATTACTATTGTAGTTGTATCCCTTATTAATATTGTTCTGCCCCTATTGTCCCCATATTGTTATTACTATGCCCCATAGAATCCCTCTATTGTTATTTTTGTGTCTTTATATTATTATTG
>APFE031166976.1:0-10472 GCA_000404065.3 Pinus taeda | reverse complement strand
CCCCTCTTTCTCTGTCTCTCCTACCTTCCTCCCTCTCCCCCCATCTCTCTCTATCTCTCTCCAACCTTGTCACTATCACCCACCTTCTCTATCTCTCTCTCTCTTTGTTGTCCAACCTTATCACTATCTCTCTACCCCCTCCATCTTTGTGTCTCCCCATCTCTCTCTCATACCCTTCTCTCCATCTCTCTCTCTCTCTCTCTTCATTCCTCATTTTCCCTCTCCTTCATTGTATCTCCTCCTCTCCCTTGTCACTCCTCTTATCTCTCCACTTGTGTCACTCTGTCTTTGTTCTTCCCCCCATATATATCTAG
This sequence comes from Pinus taeda, assembly GCA_000404065.3. Classification (NCBI taxonomy): domain Eukaryota; kingdom Viridiplantae; phylum Streptophyta; class Pinopsida; order Pinales; family Pinaceae; genus Pinus; species Pinus taeda. Next base: position 10,158 of record APFE031166976.1, on the reverse strand, counting down.
AGTTAATATATATCATGATATATTAATATATATTATAATATAACAAATTCAATATTATATTAAACTTAATATTGCATTAATCGAAAGTTATTAAATTTAATTATATTAATATTAATTATAAATATTAATATTATAATATCGATATTAGATTTAATGATTTTACATGGCATGATAACAAAATTTATAATAAAACTACATCAAATTAATAAATCTTACAACTTTGATGTGGAAATACTATGTCTTTAAAGATTTTAATATATCCCTCGAGTATGGCTTTTCCTTTAATAAAAATTGTTTTACAAATGTTAGTTAAAAGAAATATTAAAAGATTTTTGTGTTGAATTAAGTTTTTTCCTTTGATTTAAGAAATGTCATTGGCTTTAGTAAAGAGTAGAAATGTTTAAAATTTTACCTAATTTGGAATTTTAGTGTGTTAAATTTTTTTGTTAAAGGTAAATTTATGATCCATTCAAATTCACTTATATGATAAAGGAACTCTTAAACACATGAGATAATTTACTATCCATTCAAATACATAGTTATATTTTAATATAATCTTATTCCATTAATAAGATTAGAAAGATATATAATTTAAGATTGGGTGACATTAGCCAAAATGATTTTTATTATTTTTTTGAGAACGTGGCATACTTACACTAGGTTGTATAATACACCTCTCATACAATAATATAATTTTTCAAATTATTTTTTAGTAAAAGTATATATAATTTATTTTTTTCATGTTTTTTTATATTTGTTATTTCTTTATAATAATTTGTTATTACTTCATGTTTTTTTTGTAAATTGAGTATTTCCATTACTATAAACAAATATATACAGCGTTTACATCATAATCTCATCCTGCTCCGAAGGGAAACCCGGACTCTTGATCACCCAAAAAATGACAGATTCAAACAAAATTTAAAGTTTATCACTGTATCAAACCAGTTTTCCAGATCGACTTCTATATCTACGATCATACTATAGTCTACTAGTTCAAAACTATTTATCATGACAAACATATATTGTATTCCAAACGAGAACAGAAAACCAAAATATCCAAAAACCAAGAAACATGCCTTAAGCTCTACTTGTCTGGTGCACCTTACTGGCCTTTCTCCTGTTTTACCAAAACTCCACTTGCCACGAGCTGGTTCTGCAGATCCTCCAGTCTTTTTTCCTGAAGGAGCATGGTGATAACAATGTCCTTCAGCTCCTTCTTCACATTGGGAAGGCCCTGAACCATTTCTGCCATCTCCATGGCAACCTGCTCTAAGGCTTTGGCCATAAGACACTTCATGACCCAATATAAATGGAGGGATTGTTTATACAAGGTCATTCTACCCCTGGTATGGCCAAGATCAGGCATAATGGCAGCCCATTCTTCCATTTCCTCTTCTGACTGCGCCTGAATGGCATCCTCCTCCCAATGCTCCATAATTTTCCTTACTTTGGGATTCGAATTAACCCTGTATTCCTTCTCCGCCATTCAGATTCTGTCACTGATTGTCTACCTGGTCCGCCTAGAGTCCTCGTCCGTCGCTGGCTCGTCCTCCGGAACCTGGACAGGGCTGCACTGTCGACCCCTCCGACTTCTCCCCTCCGCCATGTCCCTTCGCTTCCGTCCTCCTCGGCCCCTTCGGCCTCGACCCCTTCTCCCTCTGCCCCGCATGCCTCCTCTGCTTCTGCCACCAGCACCGCCCCTCTCTACCTCATTATCTTCGCTGTCCTCCCCCGGCAAGCGTTTCCACCAGTTCCTCCAGGCTTCCTCCTCCTGGATGTCTTGTTGTTCTTCGTTTTCCTCTTCGGAGATTTCCACAAACTGAACATACATTTTCCCTTCTGTATCGACCTTCCGTTTACCCTTCAAATCCTCCAGACTTTTATGCTGAAACTCCTGCCCCCCGCTTCGCAGCCACCTCCTCCCGCTTGCGCTGCCTTCTCCTTCCATTTCCTTGTCTCCTCTACACCTCTCACCTCGCAACTCTCTAACTGCAACTACCCTATTCCACCAGCACCCCAGGTGGCTATCAGTCGGGGACGAATTGATCACTCCTCGACCTGACCCAATCCCACAGCGCACTAGGTCCCTGCAAACTAAAATATCGCAAACTTCTCGGACTGTTATCCCTCCCCTGCTCTCGGTTTTATCAATGCGCGTCCTTGTTGAATTATGATCGTGGTTATACCTGGGTCTTTTCTCCCGGTTCATTCCATAATGTTTCGGGTTGCTCACCCTCTTGCTGTCCCATCCAACACTCGAGCCACCTGCATTACTGATCCCCTGCGTAAACTGATTTCCCTGCCAGCCGCTCCACCTGCCTGCATTAAACCTCCCTTGTTCGAACATCATAACTCCTCCGAACGTGCGCCACCAGGACGTCACTTTACCCCTTGCCAGGTCAGCCAGCCCGATCGGGCGATCAGTTGTCTTCGGAGTGACTCTTTGTTGCCTCTTCATTATCACGGGTTAAAATAGTTTTGAGTCCTGCCCAGTTTTGATCCCTTTCCAGGGGAGCCCAGCTCGTGTCCAATTTGCTACCAGCTTCCTTACTTCCCCAATTTGCAAGGAAGTCAGCTACCTTATTCCCATCACGGCGGACGTGATTAATGGTTTTATATTCAATCCTGTTTAGCGTTTCCTCTATGTCCTGTAGGATTGCTGCCGTCCTCCAACTTTTGGCGACCTTATCCCATCCCTGTCCATCCTTGAGTTTTCGCAGCATCTCAATCGTGATCTGCGAATCCCCCTCTATTTCCAGGTACCGATATCTATTTCGAGCAGCTATCCTTAGGCCTTCATGCACTGCCCATAGTTCCGCTTCATTGTTCGTCATTTCGCCGACCCACTCAGCAAAGACCCACCTAGTGTTTCCTTCGCCATCTCTGAATATGCCACCAAGGCCTGCTGGGCCTGGGTTACCCTTCGAGGCTCCATCGAAGTTTAATTTGATGGAATGGACTTCTGGATAACGGAACCAATTTGGGCTGTGGACCCGCGGGTTGTTTTGACGCTCTTTCCTAGGGTATATCAAGTGGAAATCTAGATTTAGCTTTGAGGCTATTCTCCCTTCCCCTGGGTCCAGCTTCCAATCTTCCTCGTCCCATTTTTCTGACAGCACTGTTTCTGTGATGGCTTTACTTATCTCTTCCCAAACTTGTTCTAGCCTGCTTTGTTGTCCCTTAAATATTCTTTTGTTGCGTTCCTTCCAGATGTGCCAGATTGCAAAACCCACGGCCAAGCTCCAGATTCTTCTGATAACTTTGCTCTGGAATTGCCCTGTTCCCCATTGACTTATGGTCAGGCTAATGCTAGTCTGATCCCTCATTGTTTGACCAAATAACCCTCTGATCTTTTCCCAAATATGTTCTGCGAAGGGGCACCTATTTAGGAGATGCTCTTGGTTCTCTTCTTCTCCGTTACATAGGCTGCATCTTGATGGACCCTGAAAACCCCTCTTTATGATTTTATCCCACGTTAATATCTTTCCTTTTCTAACCTGCCAGGAAAAGATGGTGACTTTTGGCCACCATTTGGCGTCCCAGAGCTTCTTCCAATCTTGTTCTTCGGCTTCCTGATTTTGTCTTGTACTTAGGAAGTAAGCTTCCTTTACTATGAATGATCCTTTCGTTGTTGTGCCCCATCTTAGGATGTCCTCGCCGATCCTATGTCTGATCTTCCTGAGATCCATCTCACGCAGGTAGCCTTCCTCTATGTCTCTGGTTATGTCCTCGGTCCATTCACCTGGTTTTTTCCATCTCCTCCATATTTCTCTACCCTCTTCCTCCATCCAATAGTCCTTTACCTTGAACATTCCTAGTCTTAGTGCGCTCTGTTGAAGGTTTTGTAGGGTTTGCAATTCAATCATCTTTCTCTTTTGTTGCCATCCATATTCCCAGAAGGCAGATTTTTCTCCCCCCCTGATCTCCCAGAAGGCATACTGCTTTATTAATTCTCTATTCTGGCTAGCCAAGTTCCAAATGGAAGAACCTTGGGGGATGTTCTGTATTTTCAGTTTTTCCTCTATTTGTTCCGGCATATTGTATTTGTAATTCCATATCTTCTTCCATAAATCAGACCCTCCTTGCAGCCATCTCCACCATAACTTAGCCCCTAGAACCTTATTTAGAATTTCAGGATCTCTCAACCCCAATCCTCCTTCATCCTTCCTTTTGATCAGATGTGTCCACGAGATGAGGGCCCTTTTTCTCTGTTGAGTTGGACCACCCCATATAAACTTTCCAAAAATCTCTCTCATTTTTGCACAAACTCCTTTCGAGGCTGCTCTGATCGAGAGAGAATAAACCGGAATTGCTTGGAGAACTGCCTTTAGAAGAACTATACGGCTGGCAATGTTCAGAGACCGGAATGCCCAGTTTGAAAGCCTTTTTTTAATTTTGTCGATAACTTCCTGCCAGTTCCTCATGCGAGTTGGGTGGATGTCCAGTTGGTTACCGAGGTACTTAGTGGGGAGGGCTCCTTGTTTAAATCCCAGGGTTCTAGTGAGGTGGGCCTTTATTGCCTCCGGAGTATTGAAGATGAAGGTACACGATTTCTCCTTATTAATCTCCATGCCAGACGCTTCTAAGAAAGTCTCCAAAACTTCCTTGATTATTCTGACTTCCCTGAGGCTGACTTCTCCAAAGAGCATAATATCGTCAACAAATTGTTGATGAGTGATGGTTAAGTTATTTCCCCAAAGCTTTAAACCTCTGAGCCTATTTCTCCTAGTTTCTCTTTTGATGATTCGGCCAAGGCCATCTGCTGCTAGGATAAAGAGAAAGGGTGATAAGGGATCGCCTTGCCTGATCCCCCTATATGCATTAAAAGGTTTCGTCGGATTTCCATTGACCAGGATTGAGAAAAAGGGGGTGGATATCATGCTGAAAATCCATTCGATCCAGCGTTTTACAAAACCGTATGCTTCCAGGACTGCACAAAGATATTTCCAATTCAACCGGTCATATGCCTTTGAGAGGTCCAACTTGATCATCATTCCTTTCCTCTTCTGTTGATTGAGAGAGTGTATCATTTCTTGAGCCACCACTAAACCATCAAGAATTTGCCTTCCTTCCACGAAACCCGTTTGTTCAGGGGAGATAATGCTTGGAAGGAGAGGTTTCAATATTTTTGCTATCAATGTTGCAATTATTTTATAAATCACATTACATAGAGCAATGGGGCGAAAACCTTGAGCTTCCTCAGAGTTATTTGATTTAGGAATTAAAGTTAGGAAGGTAGCATTCATACCTGACCACATTCTGTTCTGAACCCTTGATTCTTCAACCACCTCCATAATATCCTGACCTAGAAATTGCCACCCTGCTTGATAGAATTCAGCCGTGAAACCATCCGGTCCCGGTGCTTTTCCTTTTTTCATATTCATAACAACCTCCTTGACTTCAGCTAGTGTTACTGCGCGCATGAGTCCTCGGTTCTGCTCCGCTGTGATCAATTTTGGAATTTCCTTACAGATTTGATTTATTGCTACCCCTCTGTCACCCTGGGGTTCAGAGAGGATCTCCTTATGATAGTCTCTTAGAACTTGCTCTATTCCTTCCTGTTCTATGATTTTCTCTCCGGCTCCATTCTTAATTGAGAAGATCCGATTTCTTTGCCTGTGCTGGATCATTGCTTGATGGAAGAATCTACTGTTCCTCTCTCCTTCCCGTAGCCAGTTTACTCTAGACTTCTGCTTCCATAAGATCTCCTCCTGCTTTCTCCTCTCCTCTAGCTGGCTTATTAGTCTGCTCTCCTCCTGGCATCTTTCCTCATTTCTTCCTTCCAGGATATTCTGCTGCTGCACTTCCTCCATAGCCCTTTCCAGTTTTAACTTTTCCTCAAAAATATTCCCAAAATCCTCCTTATTCCATTTTCTAAATTTCTGCTTCAGCTCTTTGAGCCTTAATTGGAATGTATGCATTTTACACTGACCTCTGACTTGACTTCGGTTCCACCATTCTTCTAATTTATTCAGGAAATCCGGATTTCTGAGCCAGAAGGATTCAAAGCGGAAAGGTTTCTTAATATTGGTTTTCTTTATGTCAATTTCCAGACAGATCAGCCAGTGATCGGAGCCCAGACCTGGGAGGATTCTGGCCTCTATGAAAACATCTTTATTTAGGACTTGCTCTGATAGAAGGAATCTATCCAGCTTTGACGCAATCTGATTCCTGCCGCCCCATCGATTATTCCATGTAAACACCCCATTTGTGGTTGGGGTGTCTACTAGTCTTAGGTTAGTTATGAGATCGTTGAACTCATCCATGCTTGGATCCTGCCTCCGAACACCTCCGCGCTTCTCGCCTAAACCCCTGATTAGATTGAAGTCGCCGCCTATTATCCATACATCCTCTGAGATTAGTTTGCTTACTACCTGGATATTCTTCACGAAATTTCCCCGATCCCTGGGGAGATGAGGTCCATATACTCCAGATATGAGTATTCTCTCTTTCGTACCCACTATCCTGCATACTCCAGATAGGATCCTGGGTAAACTGATCCAATTTTCAAAAGTGACCTCCTCTGGGTTCCAAAGTATCGCTAGGCCACCTGCTGACCCCTTCGCGTCCTCGGCCATAACTTCAAATTTTGATTTTGATTTATCCAAAATTGCCTGTATCTGCTGTTGTTTCATTTTAGTTTCTTGAATTATCATTATACTCGGCTTATCTTTCTTCAACCTCTCCTTCAGGTACCTCTGCTTTCCTTTACTGTTGAGACCCCTAATATTCCAGCTTGTGATGATCATTTATAACTTTTTGGGGGGGGGTGTGGAATACCTCTGACAGAGGTATTACCTTTCCAGAGTTTACTAGGGTTTCCCCAACTGTTTGGATGGTCTCAGACATGGGTTTCCTCCCTCTTTTTCTTCTTCCTTTGCCATATCCGTCCACTCCTACTGGCTGAGATCCTGACACTTCTGAAGGTTCCGGTCCTGTCTCCACCATTCCCCCTTTCTTTTCCTTAAACTTTTGATAGGCTTCCTTATACTGTTGTTTTTGGATTTCTGGTATGAATCTCTCATCTAAATGGCGCCATTCTTGCAGGAGCTTTTCCATTATCTGTTCTTCTTCTGTTCCGATCTCTTTCTGTTTGCCTGACTCTTTTTTAGGGGGCTCATCTGATTTCTCCTGGGTCTCTCCCATTTATACTTCGTTTTCTTTTGTTTGGTTGTTGTGCTTGCTTAGATCTTCCATTGTGGTATCCATCGAGACAGTCTCCCCCACTGGATCTTCCTGTGTACCTTCCTCAGTTTCCTCTTCCTCGTCTTGTAAGGCTTGGTACTGATTTAGATTTTCCACAGAGATGTTTTTCCCTTTTGTTTGTTCTTTTTGTTTCTCGTTTCTAGTCTTCTGTCTCCTGTTGACTTCCGTAAACCCTCTCTCTTCTGTTTCTGTTTCCTTTGCTTTCATTTGTTCTTCTGTGGATCTTCTCTTGAGATCGCCTTCTCTATTCTGAGGGCATTCCCTGAATAGGTGACCATACTCGTGGCATTTCCGGCACCTAAAAGGAATGTGCTCGTAATCTACCGGTTGCTGCCAGAGTTCATCATGATATTCAACTTCCACGAATTCAGGCAAGGGTTCTGCTATATTCATATATACGCATATCCTTGCGTACGAGGTAAATTTTCCCCGTTTGGTTGATTCAGCGACTTTGACAAAGTCCCCTATGGAGTTACCAATTCCTTCTAGAATGTCAGGTTTCCAGAACTCTGAAGGTAATCCAAACAATCTAACCCAAACAGGAGCAGCAAGCAGTTTTTCCGCGTCCGGATTGTACCTTTCCTCCCAATGTCGCATGAATAAGTCTGCATTATTCATGAAGTATGGTCCCTCTTTGAAGATTCTTTCCTTGTCCTCTAAGTTCATGAAAATAACAGTAAAAAAACCCTTGGCTCCCAGTTTCAGATCTATATGACCCTTGGGTTTCCATCTCAGGTGGATCCACTTAACTAGATCCCTCTCTGTTGGCCAATAACCTATAAATTTACAGATTAAAGCATGGTCCTTCATGTAACTTCGATAATCTTCCAGTGAGTTGTTTGGGATCACATACCTGGGTCGTTTCTGGGCTCTTGGAAGACATCTTCCTATTTTGGCTTGCCATTGATTACCTAATACTGGAATATCTTTAACGCTGTCCTTCTGTGGGTTTGCTCTGTTCCCCCCGCTGGATTCCCCTGCCACTACATTTTTAAAGGAGGGGATCTCTCCCCTCCCCAAGGTACCTTCCATGTGGACCGTCAGGAGCTACTCGGACTGTCTGAGCTCCACTGTCCTGTTTCCTCTGCGTCGAAACCGACCCAATCCGTATGAGGTTCCTACGCTTACCCTGACCGTCGGTACACCTGGAACAATTCTTCTGAAGCGCCAGCACCCGGAACCCTAGCGATTTCTGGCAGAGCGATTCGCCTCCATCGCTTCCCTAACCGATCGCTTCTTCCAACAATCATAGACACTGTTATTTTGAGTTTAATGTCCTCCCTATTACTTCATGTTAATTATATATAAAAAATACAATTTTTACAATTTTCCCATAATATTCATTTAGTAAAAATGAAACTTCACATATGGAATCTTCCAAACTTTAGACACCCTAGCCAAGGAAATAATGCTAAAGTTGTATATTTCACTTAACTTCTTTATAATTGTTTTTAGTGATTATAACACTTCAAGAAAGTGAAATTGTTTTTAGTGATTAACACTTCAAGAAAGTGAAAGATAAGATGGTTTGATTATTATTATTAGTTCATGAATAATATGTTAATGTTTATGAGATTAAAAAATAGTTTATGAGATCGCTTAAAAATAATTAATGCATGAATGGTATTTAAAAAAAAAAAAAAAAACTAATTACCATTTTTTATAATTTTTTCATAATGTTTTATTTAGTGAAAATGAAACTTCACATATGGAATCCTACAACTTTAGAAACTGTAGCTAAAGAAACAATGTGAAAATCATATGTTTCACTTAACTTCCTTATGATTGTTTTTAGCGATAATAACACTTCAAGAAAGTGAAGGATCAAAATAACCCTATTATTTTTAGTACATGAATATTATTTTAACACCTACCAAATTTAAAATAGTTTATGAAATCACTTAAAAATAACTAATACATGAACATATTAAAAAAAAAAAACTAATTACATTTTTTTTAATTTTCCCATAATATTCATTTACAAACTTGTGATAACTTAGATAAAAAAAAAAACAAGAAACAAGGTGAGAATTATATGTTTCACTTAACTTAATGTATAATTGTTTTTAGTGACTATAACAATTCAAGAAAGTGAAAGATTAAACTTACTCTATTATTATTAGTCCATGATTAATATTTTAAAGTCTTAGTAATTATAACAAAGTGAAAGATTAAAATAACTCTATTATTATTATAAGATGATAATAATATTTTAAAGTCCGTTAGATTAAAAAATGGTCTATAAGACCGACCACCTAAAAGTAGTCTATTATTGCAATAACCTAACCCTAAAAATATATATATAATTAACCATTTTAACTAACCTTAAAAGAAGTGATTATTTGATCACAAGGGTATGGGTCATGACCATCCATATATAAACCGATTTCATCGCAGCTTCGCCGTCGCTTAAATTCAGTTGCACAACTAATTGTTCTCAAAACCGTTCCACCAAAACGAGAAACGAGAATGGAAGGGGAAGGTGCTGATTTTGACTGGAACGATTTTCCTGAGGATTTGGAAAGGAATATATTTGCGTGGTTACCCGCTGAATTTGTCTACAGGTATCGGGGAGTGTGCCAAGAATGGAACGCCATTCTTTCATCTAAATATTTCTTAACCAGTATATGGCCAGAGACACCCAGCAACAAGCAGCCATGTTTGCTACTCTGCTATACGAGTGCGGAAATGCCTTGTTTGGCTTTCGACTTCTACAGATGGACTTGGAAACGCTGCTTCTCCCTTGGTTTCCTAACAGAGAAAGTACCTTCCTACTTTGGCGTTGTTGGAGTCACTTGTAGATCATCAGCGGCAGGCCTACTCTTGGTGAACTTCAAAATCTATCGAGAAAGGTATGAGCACCCCGATATTCGCGTTTGCAATCCTTATACGGGGACTTCCATCGAGCTTGCTCACATGTCATTGATAACGACCGTTATCGATAAGTCA
>APFE031166968.1:0-24514 GCA_000404065.3 Pinus taeda | reverse complement strand
TCTGATACCACCTAATCTGGAGATGGGGGTTTGATAACTTGTTTTTCTTACAAGAACCTCCCACACAAAGCTTAACAAATATATGATCTAGCTTATGTATGACATTTGCAAAATTAAATACTTGAACAGGTGTATGTTGTTTGTTTTTAATTATTTAAGTGCTTATGTGTTTATGATGATATTAATCGCATATATAACAGTCATATAAAGCAACAAATAAACATCAACACATAACAACAAATTTAATCTAGGAATTCACCTGAATATCATGGGTTATGTCTCCTTGAGCTTTTGTCATCTTGACTTGGCTCTTTGGGATTATGGAAAAGTTTCTTTTACAAGTTCCACACTTAACTCCAAAGGTTATTGAACTGAACCAATGGGCTTAGAATGCCATCTATATCCCTGTCATGGTTGTCATCACTTTGCAAATAGATCTAAGCTTCCTTAGACTTGATTCCTTCAATCAGTGCTCTGAGCTACCCTGAGCTTCTAGATGGCTCTAACTCCTTCAGAATTATTCAACTATCTATAAAACTTCTTCTACTGTCTCCAACACATATCAAACACCAACAACAAACTAATCATTTGATCATTTGCTACCTAAAACTTCCCTGTAGCATCTTAGCCTTTAGAAGCCTCCAAATGCTTCTCAAAATCCCTGCAATGGATTCAGAATTCTCATTACAGTTAGAAATGACTGTTGATTTGCTGAGAACGAGTACTGGTAGCTCCTACAACTGCCTCCAACCCCTAGTGGCTCTAAGCTCCGCAATCAATCTTCCTGGATTAAATTCTCCATGAAGATGACTTCCTCAGCTTCTCTATACTATTCCATCGACTTCAGAAGGCTCTAATTATCCTAGCATGCCTCTTGTTCCACCCTCTCTTCTTTTCTACTTCTCCTCCGTTTCCTTGTCGGAAACTGCTCTTGGAGTGCTTTTATGCAATATCCTCTAGGGATACTCCACCAATTTTGGCGAACTGCACTTATCTTCAGCTAAACTTAGCATATCCACCTAATTTTATCTGCTCCTCTAGGCTGATTGTCAAAGGTAACTATTACCATAACCATTGGGCACGTACATGAGGGATAAGACCTTATCACATGTATATCTGGCAGTCGTGGTTAATCCTTCAACTGTGGTATTGATAATTGGAGAGTGGTATCTCGCGCACCTAAAAGGTTGTAACCAGTATTTTCAAAATTCACGCAATTAACCTACGTGGCCGACATATAGCATGAGAAAACCACTTTTCTCGCGTGCTTTCATAGTATTAACCATCGTGCATGAATCTACGGAAGATTGCGCGACAACCGTTAGATTGAGTGGAATACATCAATTGTTGAGATCTTCCCAGCTAGTTGTGAGCGGACGATTTGATATCCCTTGGATCTAGAAAGGTTAGATCAACAGTGTAGATTGAAGTGCTTTACAAAAAAAATCTTCATTTGATACAAAACAAATATGCACTGCATCCATGGTTTGTTAAGAAACAACATTTGGTGAAGGTGGTAGAGCATTGTCCTGCCTTGCAGAGGTCACGGGTTCGATTCCGTTGAACCCCAATATATTTTACATAACCATTCCAGGGCCATGTGGTGGCCTCTAAGCTTGCCACGGGTCGGCATCTGATTGGTCCTTAAGGTCCTGGATCAATATCTAATCACTAGAGATGATTTGGATTTTATCAATCATAGTGATCATTGTTTTGGAATCCCCTTCTAGAATATTTTTTTTCTAGATTTAGCCAATTGGCTATTCTTATGCCTTGCTCAAAAACATATCATTTTTTTGAATTGTTGGTATCGGTACCCAAGGATCTAGCATATAAATGTAGAATTTTACCCTACTCATTTCGAAATGAACCCCCATAGCTAGGTAGCCCTAAGCTTTCCTTGGAGGCTCCATCAAAATTTAATTTGATGAATCCATGTGTGGGTTGCCATTTTTTGGGTCTCACTTGTTTAAGGAGATTAGTTTGGAGTTGGTGTACTATTATTAATTGTGCAACCCTAAATCCCTAAGAATGGTTGATTCTCTTGCTTCACATTGCTAGTCTTGAGTGTTGCGAAGGGAGATTGAGATTGTTTCTTTGAATTTCCTGATGATTAAACTCCAAACATGATCTAAAAGGAACGTGGCATCCACCCATGGTATTGTAACTCAAGAAAATAATGGGCCTCACTTTGTAAAAGACACATTCGTCCACACAACATAGTAAAAAAAATTCTTATTTAATAAAAAAATTATTTATTTTTATTATTGTGTGTTTTCTCTTCTCCCTCTTGATGGTCAATTCTCTTTGACCTTGGCTCTCCAAGATATGGATTAGTGGTATCATAATGGTTTATGACCCTATGGAAACTGTTGAGAAATCAATATGCTAGTAGATTAGGGTTGATTCCTCTTACTTGGTAATTAATTATGAGTGTTTGTTGGATTTTATTACTTTATTATGTCTTCATCATCAAGAAATTACCAAAATATAAAGTGCATGAAGTTCACAAAAGACAAAGAACACAAGATGTAGGCTCCAAACTAGGGTAAAACCCCACAAGGGTAAAAACCCAAACAACCTTTCTTCTTATAGAATCAAATCAAAGAGACATCCAGGACCCAAGACCAAGACAAAGACCTCCACAAGGAACCAAGTCATCCCTCCTTCATATCTTCTCCAACGAAAACCTCTCAAATCAAAATTTTGGATCTGCAACTTCACAAAGTTTCCATAGCATGTTTGGAGAGTTTCCCCAACACCTTCGCATGTGTGAACAAAAAAAAAAATTAGCCCTATAATTCACAGAGTTACCCCAACACATTTTCATGAGTGAATAAAAACAATCAAAAATTTGATTTTTCTTCTTTCCTTAGATTATTCTTCTCTCTCCTTGGCCTTTGCTATTTCTTCTTCTTTCTTGAACAAAATCAATGAGTGTCTATAATTTATCAAATGTGGTCAGAGTATCTTCCTTTTATAGTTTTACATGAGGTCGAATAGGTGCCTCTTCAAGGTCGACTTATCAAGGTAGGGCCAACTTGGTCTTGTGGAACACAATGACTCTTTTTGACTCAAAATAAATTTTTTTCTTTTTGTTATAAAGAGTCTAAATGGGACTTGAAACATCATGAATTTTCTTTTTGAGTCAATAAATCCTAGAAGCATGAAGAACATAATTTGAATAGAAAATAATAATAATAAAATTTACTTTTCTTATTTTTTCTTTTACATGAAATACATATTGATACAAGTACAAAGATAATTATAAGGATCGAACCTAGTTACATTTTCAATAAAAACTAGGGTTTGAAAGCAAGTGTGGTGTTAGAAGCCAGTGGAAAAATAATTAAATAAAAATAATGGGTACGAGATAGTTGGTTGTGCTAGTCTTTGATCTTGCCAATTGTGTAGATTTGATTGAAGTTGATTGATTGAAGAACAAACCTTATTATTATATTATTATTGCTGTTGTTTGTTGTTGTTGTTATTGTTATTATTATTGTTATTATTAATATTGCTAAAGAATAGGGGTGGTGTGTGCAAAGTGACATTTTCTTGTTTCAAAGGTTTTGTTCTTTGGGTTTTAGGAGAAAGGGTTTATGTTGAAGTAGATGGAAAGTTTTTGGTGCATGTATCTTGTTCTCGCTTTGTTTATGTACATTTCCCATATGGCGACCCTGCTCCCAAAATCCACAAGTTGTTGAAGTTGAAGTTGCACAATAACGAAACCACCATAACTGACACACCATCTAACAAGACTCTAACATTAGACTATGAGCTACTGTAGCATGACCATCATAACCATAAACAACCAACTGCACATTTTAAGAAGAGCATGAGATATTGTGAATGCTTGAATAAACACAAGGAAAAACCTCAAGAAGAAATTAAGAAATCACAAAGGAGGCCTGTTAGGCAGCGGATCCCCCCATAACATGTTTTTGGGGCTTAAAGCCCAAGTTTTGGTCAATGTAATGTAAAGACCCTGCGAAATATGGGCGCAGAGCACGAGATCTAGAATGAGTCATAGGGTTGTCTGCCCTAAGATAATTTAATTTAATGTAAAGTTGTGTCAGCCTACCCATGGTCCATGGACCATGGGATTGTATAAATAGAGCGAGGATCTAAGTGTAAAGACAGTTTTTTGGGGAGAACGAAAATAATAGATAGATGTGAAGGCATGGTTAGAAGATAGAAGTGGATGTGAAGTGTCTTGGGTCATAGTAGTAGGTAGACGCTCTGCAGCTGAGTGTGCAGAGGCCTAGTAGAGTCTGCAGCTGAGTGCGCAAACTCTTGCAGCTGAGTGTGCAGGGCGGAGTCGGGTATGTATTGAACTGAACTTGAAAAGGATTATTAATAAAGCTAAGTTGATTTGGCATATTGTGCATCTATTGCATAGGTCTATATTTTATGTTATGCATTAATGGTATTTGTTTATTTATGTGCATGCACTTGTATGAATTCTTATATATGAAAACCTCCTAAGTAATTAAGCGAACATAACCTAATTAAGGAAGACTTGGGTATTTAACACTAGTCGCACTGTGGTTAGAGTTGCGTGAAGGCAATACCATAGGACACAAGAAGCTCACCGGTGTGCGTAACCTTGTAAGTGCAAAGGTTGAATCGTGTACCTATCGCCCCATATCAGACATCCCCAGGGGTACGGAAACTTGGTTCTAGCACCCTCCCATACTACTTCGGGTGAGACCTCAGTCCACACTTCACGGACTGTTGCCGAAAGGGCTAGTACTACTAGGATTTGCTTGGCTAAATCACTTCTGAACCTGGGTTAGGCCCTACGCAGTCAAAAAATGGTTTTGTTGCCAGGACTGGGATCTGCCTAAGGGATGTTAGATATCGTGCCACTGGAATCAAACAAAGAAGGAAATTGAAGAGTGGTTGGGCAAGAATATTAACAAGCTCATGACACAGGAAAACACAACTTCTTACGTATCTGAGAAAAGTTGGCTAGATTGCTACGTGTATACAGAAATCCATGAGATTTTCTTTGCATCCTTTCCTTCTTAACTGTATGAGTGGATCGTGGGGTTAGCTGACAACCAGAGAAGGTGTAGGCTCGACCAACCGATAATGTGGACTTTGGAATTAGTGCGCAGACTAGAGGCATCAGAAGATAATATCACACGAGAGGTGGACCATTGGCTTGACTAGATAATAGGGGATTCATCACTGAGTTCACGGTAGAAACGACCATGAGCTACATCAAAGTAGAATGACATTTTCTCAAGGGACCGCGAGGTAAGTATATTAAATATTTGAATACCTGGATTAAGATGTTCTTATGTGAAAAGTGGGTTATGCAAATACATTAATGTTTAGGATGACGTGGAGCAGAAAGATCTACAAAGGTAGCAAGGAATTAGAAAATAGTCCCTTAATTTCACCTTCACGAGAGAGCGAGGAAGAGCTCTCTCGGGTCTCTTTGAGAAGTGCAGTCAGTTTGATAAGGAATCACATCCCACAGTTATCACCTCCATCTCCACCCACTCCAACTCCACCATCCCCACAGTTCAGCATGGTGAGCATGATCAAACTACTCGTATTCAGAGGTGTAGGGAATGAAGATCCATACTAGTTATGGTTCATGGTAAGAGCAGTGTAGGAAGCACAAGGGGTCATAGATGACAACATTAAGAAGGCTACATTGGTGAGCGCTCTAAAGGTTCAGGCATTGACATGGTATATCAAGCACTCTAACGACCACCCAAATGTAGGGATAGCAGAGATCTAGAATGCATTGAACAGAGAATTTAGCCGGCCGAAATCAGAGACACAGTGAATCATTAGGTTTAAAGAAATTGTGATGCTTCTAGGAGAGACCCCCTAGGATCTAGATAGTGGCTAAAGAGTACAATCTGCAAGGCCAATATGACCGTAACAGATGCCCAGCATCGCGCATGGTTTGTGGCATCCCTAATGCTGCACTTGAGGATGGCGCTGTCACAACATAAACTTTCCACCCAGGCCGAAGCGTTGGAAATAGCGAGAGGTTGCATGAGACCCTAATACAATACCTTGGGTTGGGGGTTCAACAAATCCACGCGCAACTACAAAATCTATGCCTGGAAATGCAGAGTTTGAAGTAGGATAGGGCACCGCGGCTAGAGGCGTGTGAGGAAGTATGGTGCATAAAATGCAAAGGCTAGGGCCATGACAAGGACCATTGTCCAATATTCGTGAACTACTTGGTAGGAGGGGGGCCAATGCCATTGAGACCAAAGGCATAGGTAGGGCCGATTGCAACACCCATGTTATGGTGCGCGATCTGTCAGATAGGAGGAAAACACATGATGGACAATTGTCATTTGTTGCAAAAGTATACACAGACTCCCCAGCAGCTGTTTTGCAATTTTTGTAGGTCGGTAGGGCACGACAAGTGAACTTGTCGTAGCTATGAGCTAATGATGGATCGAACCCAAACCTATAGGATTCAGATAGAAACGCGAGCCCTCAACCCAGCTATGGGGATGGCGCATGCTGGATTTCAGGGGCAAGGTTGAGGACCAGGAGGAATGGGACAGGGAAGAGGCCACTGACAATTAATTTGTTACAATTGCGGAGGACCAGGGCACTATACCTGCGATTGTACCAACCCAATGAGGATATCCTAATCGTACTATGCTCAGTTCGATCATGAAACAGTATATTGTCTTATGTTGATCACACAAATGCGTGAAGAAGGGGTATTTCAGCCTCCTTCGACCCAGAATATCCAAATGATGAAGTCTGAACCATGCGAGGATGACCCAAATGTGAACATGATGCTTAGAAGTGGTACAACCACAGGGGAGGATAAGGTTAAGCAACCCGAGGAAGATACATGGGTTCACAAGGCTCCTGCAAAGGAACCTGAGTTTGACTCAGAGCACGCAAAGGAAACGTTTATGGAAGCTAAGAAGAGCATCACGGAGGCCTCCACTTCAGGTAGTAAGGATCAACCAGAGCCAGGGATGGATCCTTCTATGGTTACTAGCTTTCTGGAGACATGCATGAAATTGTTGCACGAAAATAAGGTAGTTAAGGGACTACAAGAGCTGATCACTAGGTGTGCAGGGTCAGGAGAACTGCGCATAGTTCAGAAATTGGGACAGCATGCCTTGTGTACTAGAAGGGAGATGAGATTGACTGCACAGATTGGTGAGTATGAAATGGATTAGGTAATCCTAGATCTGGGTTCAAACACGAATATGTTACCAAACCAAACATGGGAACGCATGGGTAGGCCCACATTGTAGTGGTCCCCTATTCAATTACGAATGGTGAAGCAACAAAAGATTTTGCCCATGGGGAGGTTGCAAGGGGTAATAGCTGATATTGAAGGCGTGAGCAAGCAGACGAAATTTGAAGTGATAGAGATTGTTGATGACAACAATCCCTATCCCACGTTACTAAGAATAGACTAGGCCATGGATATGAATGGAGTCATCAGCCTAAAGAAGTAGAAGATGATATTTGAGAGAAAGTCACTACACATAGTATTCCCGCTAGACCCAGCCGAAGGAGTGTGCTACACTGAACCAGTGCGCGATGATGAAAGCGACGATGAGCTGGATTGTATTTACCAGATAACGGTGCTCAAATAGGATTGGGTGAATCTGACCATAGATGGGAGAATCTCGTGGGAGCGCGAAAGCTCTTGAACTTTGGATTCAAACGAGGAAATAGAATGATGGAAGAATCGGTTGCACGAAGTGACAACGCTGAATTGCAACATGATGATTAGATCATTGCATTGTGTGAAAACAGAGGCAAGGGAACTACCAACATATCATGAAGTGATAGTGGTGGATGAATTCCTAGATAAATTTGAAAGCACAATACCAGAATAGCAATGGTTCGATGCGCTGAAATGGCCACTACGCACAACACCCGCACGATGGTGGAGTACACATCAAAGAAAGTTTGAGGACTGGCATAGATGTAGAAGGATGATGTGCCTACAATTTGGAAGACCCTAGCTTTGACCAAGAGTTGAGCAGCCAAGACAGAGAACCTTGTGCTCTCACCCGTGTCGATGGGTACAGACGTGTGCTGTTCATTCCACATGAACATACCCCAAAGTAGGGATCAAAAATCAGAAAGAAAAAACGCAGCATCAGGAAAAGCGACACGCGCCACAAACGTTCCACATATAAACATTCAAGAAGGTATGTAGAATCCTGAACAGGGTTCACCAGGTGAGATGAACTGATTGGGACCTACACGTACCAACGGTTGGATGGGCCTATAGGGCCATGTGCAAGGACCTGAGCATAGAAAGGATTCCAACGCTGAAGAGCAGAGACGAGACCATAAGAGTAGAGAGGAATACTAATACAACAACTCCTACATTTGGAACAATACGCGGGGACCATGAAAAAGGAATTATGCAGCAACACCAGGTCGAACATATGTAGATTCAGGAAGACGTTCGACAGGGGAACCTTAAATTTCGCGAACTCAAAGATCGGGTACGACTAGGGAAGAAAAGCGTGTTAATGGATACATAAATCAAATAACTGGAAACCGAATCCATGCAAGCATCTTGCATCAATAAACTAAGAATGAGAGGACAAGCTATGGGCCAAAATACTACTGCATTAGAATATTCCCATCGAGAATTTGTGGCTTTGCTACCATAGCTGCGACCGCACACTACCAGACAAAGTAACCAGGGGAGTGCACCGCATAAGGAAGAATGCATGACGTTGACTGTCACGAGGGAAACTGAGGAGTTCTCGCGGAATAGGTTGGAAGGTGCATTGAAGCCTTCCATAGGTAGTGCAACCACCTAACTATCTGTAGAAAGCACAGTCTCAGTGCTCCAAGTAATTGAAAGAGAGTGTGGGATTATAAAGGAGCATGTACGAGAGTGGTGTGATAAGGAGGTTGTGCACAGGATCGATATGTCACAGGGGTCACACCTGTACATGGGGGGTTGCGCTGCCACGTGGGTAGGTTGGGAAGTGACCATTGGTTTCATTGTTCATGACAAGATGTCCAAGTTAAGACAATAAGGAGCGGGTGGTGGGAAATTAATACACAAAGTTAGAACTAGATTTCGGATGATCTGCCACCAATCTTGCATTAATGATTCAAATGAGGGAGGAATGGTTGAATTTGAATTCAAAAAGGCCTATAAATCAAAAGTGGTTATCCACCGAACAACCCTTGGCATCTTGAGAATTCAGTTGGTGTGCTATCAATTGGGTATGGACATTATGAATTTAGAGGTTGTGAAAGCAAGTTTAGTGTTTGAGACATTGCTGAAAGAGACACAGGACTTCTTGAATAGAGTGATGTCGAAAACTGAGGGAGCCGCGCAGAGCCCTACACTGCTAGTGGGGGATGCACCAGAAATTCCTAAATTGCCCCAAACATCGAGGCCTAAAAAGGATCCACAAGCAACAGGACCAGTCTGCATGTCTCCGCGAAATGCGTGTTTTGGTAAACTGTCTATGGAAGACAAGGGAAAGACAGTTAATATTGAGAGATATGATGAGGAGGAGGATCTCTAGGCCTTCATAGAAGAGATTGAACTAGATGAAGAAATGGAGGAAGACATTCAGCCAGGGTGTACTGTAGCAAAACTACCCAAAGGTGCCCCTACCCCCGGAGAGGGAAAACAAAAGTACCCAAGGATTTGGATGTTGTTAAGAGCACACTTGAAACCCCACTCCTCCCAAATGGAATTTTGTTTGAGGGTTTAGTCTTGGGCCACATGCCCATGATGAAATTTAAAGATTGGGACCTTGCGGATAGTGAAAAGTTCCCACATTTGGAAACTAGCCAACTCATGAAACAAAGCAACGAGGGGTCGGTTACAGCGCTACAGCCACAAAAATGGTTGCGCAGGGTGGAGGAGCCCGAGCTATTCCACTTACTATGGATTCCATACTTTCATCGGGCATCAATCATGATATTTGTCATTAGGCAACTGCTTTTCCTAATGCATGATGGGTACTTGTGGCTGGAGGAGCCTATTCCCATCATGGCAGAGCTTATTCATAGGATTTCTCGGCTTCCTTGTATGGGAAAGGACCCCGTGAAAATAACTGGAAAAAGTGGAGACTTGGCATTCACAGAGGCCATAAAGAAGAAACACAAGTTGGAGAAAAAGAAGAGGGGATACATCATTACTGGCACTCAAGACAAAGGGGTGCGCGTAGCCACCACCCTAATGGTAGGAAAAGTGAAGAGAAAATGTTGCGGCAATGAGGTACCAGCAACAATCCTTTCACTAGATGAATAATGCGCAGAGAGGGTACAGTTAAAATGGGTGCAGTTCCTCTGTGAGGAGTTTCTGATGAAATGCAAGGAGGCCCAGGAGCAGGGTAAGGCATTCCACTACGCGTGGTTGCTCTTATCCATCTTGTTGGTTGTAAGGGAATTGCCTGAGGATAGTCAGTTTCCTCCTCTTGAATAGGACTTGCCAGAGGCAGCAAAATACGCATCGCTCTAGGCAACAAAGGATGCCACGCGAATCCGAGAGACCAAGATCTTCTGGATAGTCATGGAGGCAAGCATTCAGATGTGGGTCAACAAAAGGTGACACATATTCCCCACGATAGTTTGTGGAGCTTTGCAGACTTTAAGGCAGATATGCACAGTGTGTATATCAATGCACAGAAGGATTCGAAGCATAACTAGCCAATCTCCCTTTCATCAGAATTGATGATGTTGTTTTCGCGGTGCTAGACTCATGGCCACCTGAATGGCGTGCCCCAGATCTAGTAGTGTGCAATGAGATAGCGATACAAAGACAGAAGGATGCCACTAAGCCACTGGTAAAACAAAAGCAAAACGAATAATTCACCAAGGAGGTAAGGGCTTCTCGTGAGGTAGCGAAGGTTGCAGCAGAGCAGACCAAGGACACCAAAAAATCAGTAGCAGTTGGGGCCACCACGATGTGGGAGGAAGGAGGCTTGGACCTGACCACAGGACATGGGACAGACGACATGGTGGAAGGCATGGACCGAAGCACAACATCTACACAACTGAAACGATTGTGCGGTACAGAACAAATAGGGCCAGGGAAGAAGACCAAAACTTTCAAGCTAGATGAGGAACCCATTACACTAACAGAGGGTGACCTATACAACATTAGCAACACAGTTCGCGAGGTCACTAGGGAAGCACTCCAGGAAGCAATGATGGAGCAACAGAATGTGTTGGGGGCCCCTAGGGAACAACTGCAGGGACTTCATGTGTGGCCCACACAAGAAGGAATTGTAGTCACCTACAGTGCCATGGGTACATCAACAACAGAGCATCTATTGCAGGCCAAAATGTCTAACACCGTCGTGCTACTAGAAGGAGCACTGACAACAGACAACAGAGAGGATAGAGCCACGGTGGTTTAGATCAAGTGACTTGGCCTAAACTTGGCTGCCCTTCCACAAGAGATATTATACCAGCTGTAGGATGGAGCAACATTAGAACTCCATGCTAGGGAAGGACGTGCAGTGAAAATTCTCAGTGAATAGCGAATCAATATCGAGTAGCTTAGCCTACAACACGATGAAGCGTTGGTGCAGAATCAACATCTGGAGTAGATCGTAGAGGAAGCATATTGTCATGCCCTAGAGCTAGAAATTGCAATTGAGCTACCAATAGGAGTGCAGATCCACAAATTCACTAGTGGATTTCACAAGGCAAAGGAGGAAGTAGCGAGGATCCAGCTAGACCTCAACCAGTAGATTACTGAACTATGATTAAAGGTGCAATCGTCCACACTGCCAGAAGTTTTAGAATAGTGCACTAATGCTATCCAAAATGGGTTAGAGGATATAGGATAGGCAATGCAGACTTGTACACCTCTATTGGAAGAATCCTTCAAGGTCCTCACTGCGTTACAGGAGGACCCCACCATACAGTGCCTGGAAATAGAGGTGCAGGAGCTCCAAATGCAATATGACAGTGTATACGAGATGACATAGACAGTGATCCTAACTCAACGGAAAGTGAAGCTACAGTAGGTGAAGGCATTGAAGGAACAAGTGGATGTCGCGTAGCAAAAGGAGGCAGTACTTAAAGCACACATCTAGCCTTGGATTGATGAGGCCTTCAACATCACTGCTGACATTGAAGGAAAGCTCACACAAATGAAAGTGATGCAAGCTTTACGACAGAGATTTGCCTTTGATAGCAAGCATTCAGTTGAGTGAGTAGAGCAGATCTAGCAAATGGCAGAGCAGTGCGTTGCGGACCTTCGCGTAGCCCAGACATAGTTGGAAGGGCTTCATGCCAAGATCGCCACATAGTGACTTGGGACGAGTCACGATGATTGTGTTGGGGACCTATTGGGTAGAAGATCCCCCCATAGCATGTTTTTGGGGCTTAAAGCCCAAGTTTTGGTCAATGTAATGTAAAGACCCCACGAAATGCAGGCACAGAGCATGAGAGTATAGAATGAGTCATAGGGTTTTCTACCCTAAAATAATATAATTTAATGTAAAGTTGTGTTGGCCTACCCATGGTCCGTGAACCATGGAATTGTATAAATAGAGCGAGGCTCTAAGTGTAAGGACATATTTTTTGGGAGAAAGAAAATAATAGATAGATGCAAAGGCATGGTTAGAAGATAGAAGTGGATCTGAAGTGTGTTAGGTCATACTAGTAGGTAGAGGCTCTGCAGCTGAGTGCACAAAGGCCTAGTAGAGTTTGCAGCTAAGTGCGCAGGGCGAAGTCGAGTCTGTATTGAACTAAACTTGAAAATGATTATTAATAAAGATAAGTTGATTCTGACATATTGTACATCTATTGCGTAGATCTATATTTTGATGTTATGAATTAATGGTATCTGTTTATTTATATGCACGCACTTGTATGAATGCTATGTATGAAAACCTCCTAAGTAATTAAGTGAACATAACCTAATTAAGGAAGACTTTGGTATTTAACACTGGTCACATTGCGGCTAGAGTTACGCGAATGCAGTACCATAGGATGCAAGAAGCTCGCTGGTGCACATAACCTAGTAAGTGCAAAGGTAGAATCGCGTACCTATCGCACCATATGAGACATCCCCAGGGTGCGGAAACCTGGTTCCAACACCCTCCCATACTACTTTGGGTGAGACCTCAGTCTGTGCTTTGCGGACTATTGTCGAAAGGGCCAATAGTACCGAGATTTTCTTGGCTAAATCACCTCGAACCTGGGTCAGGCCCCACATAGCCAACAAGGCCAAATAAGAAAAGGAAGAAAAATATAGGAGGTAGCCCTATAGCACAAGGAGGGGAGGAACATTTACAAGAGGAATAAAGGATATTGCTACTACATTGGAAACCCTAGGCTCTCCAACAAAACCTAAGGCTAGAATGTTGGAAAATGTAACTAGGCTCAATCTTAATAATTATCATTGTGCCCGCGTCATTGTATATTTTATGTAAAAGAAAAAGAAGAAAGAGAAATTATTATTATTATTGTTATTATTATTATTATTATTAGTCAATCATGTTCTTCATGCTTCTAGGGTTTATTGAGTCAAAAGAATATTTGTCATGATTCAATGTATTGTACTTAAGTCAAGTCCTATTAAGACTTTTGGAAGAAAAAGTAAAAATAACATTATTTGAGTCAAAAGAGTCATTTTGTCACCCACAAGACCAGGTTAGACCTTCCTGGACAAGTCGACGTTGGAAGGGACAATTCGACCTTTTTGATGTGTATATATAATGAGAAGTTTGACCTCATTTGACCACAAATTGGAAAATTCGATTTTTGTGCAAGAAATAGTAGAAGACAAGCAAAAATCAAAGAAGAAAGAGTTAAATTCAAAGGAGAGAGAGTGAAGTTCTATAAGGAAGAAAATTAAAACTTTTGTCTATCTTTGTTCACATGGGTGAAGTATTAGGAAACTCTGTGAATTCTAGGGCCAAAATTATGTTTCTGTGAAGGTGTTGGGGAAACTATGTGAAATTGTAGGTCCGAAATTATGATCTAAAGAGCTTTTACCATTGTTGACTTGGTTGGACTTGACTTGGTTGAGGAAGGATTCAGGGAGGGGTTACTTGGGTCTTGTGGGAGGTCTTGGTCTTGGTTTTTGTGTCTTATATTTCTCACTTTGATATGATTCTTTTAGAAGGAAAGTTGGTTGGGTTTTCCCCCTTGCGGTATTTTCCCTTGGCTTGGAGCCTATCTCTTGTCTTCATTGTCTTTTGCGACATTCATAGTTTATGTTTTGGTTTTTTTTTTTTTATGGAAGAACATAATAAAAGTAATAATAAGCCAATATATATTCATAAGTAATTATTAGGTAAGAGAAATCATCCCTAATTTTCTACCCTATTGATTTATGAACATGGTATCAAAGCTCAGGTGAGGAGAAGGCAACATGAAGATCACTTTTTGTTAGCTCATTTGAATACATTTACATCAAATGCTTTGGAGGACATGATTTTCTATGGGCATAAGAAAGAAGACTCGAAGACCATAATTCACTTTTGAAGAAGACTACTATAATAGTTTTCTCTCTCTCCTATCATTGAAGGCTCTTGTTCATACATCATCATTCATTGAAGAAGTAACCATAGTAGGTTGAAGATATCTCTATAGAATACATCATTCAAGAACATCCTGGAATATCTTTAGAAGCATCAAGATTCTTGGGAACATCATCTACATTCTTGGAAATATC
Source organism: Pinus taeda (assembly GCA_000404065.3). Taxonomy (NCBI): domain Eukaryota; kingdom Viridiplantae; phylum Streptophyta; class Pinopsida; order Pinales; family Pinaceae; genus Pinus; species Pinus taeda. Next base: position 9,870 of record APFE031166968.1, on the reverse strand, counting down.
ATCATTCATTATTGAAACAACTTGAATATACTATTGTACCAACCATCCTAGAAGTCATCATCCTAGGACATCTTTGAAGACACTTGGAATCATAAAAATTCTTGGAAGCCTCAAGATACTTGAAGGAATCATCATCAAGCATTTCCCTCCTTTGATAAGTACTCTATTACATTGCATGTATCAATCTTTAAATAAAATGGCATCATTTTGTAAGGAAGGAAACAAACTCGATGGGTCATCAAACTTCCAACCTTGGAAGAAGAGAATTTATTTGGTTCTCACAGAAATAGAAGTCATGGATCACGTTCTAGGAAAAGTGTTTAAACCATACAAGGGTAAGACTCTAGAATTGGAAAAGCACAATATGGAGAAGTTAGGGATCAAATATTTCTCATTGAGACCATCAAAGATCATCTTATGCCATTTGTTGTAGATTTGGGCACATCTAAGGGAATCTATGATAAATTGTTAAAACTATAAGTTGTTAGTACTATAGGTCAGAAAATATCTTTGATGATTCAACTTAACAAAAAAAGGTTATCAAAAAAATCAAGACTTGGCCTCATACCTTGTGAAAATATCACAATTGAAATATCAACTACAACGACTTAGAGAAGTTATATCTGATTCTAAATTGACCACTTGTGTATTCAATGCTTTACCTTTTGATTGGAGTAGTTTTATGACTAGAATCTATTCAAGAAAGGACACTCCAAAATTCAGTGAGTTATGGGATTTTTGTATTCTATAAGAATTAAGATTGAAATCCAAGGATGACACCGAACCCAACAATGAAAATTCTCAAGCTTTTGTTGCTAGATGAAAGAAGAAGTTTGAAAAAATTGGAAGATTTGAATCTAGTCAAAAATACAACAAAAACAACAATCAGCAACATGGAGGCCATGGCATGTCCAAATTAGAATGCTTTGGGTGTAATGAATATAGACAGCTTGAAAGGGATTGTCCCAAGGATCCTAGAAATAAGAAGAACAACAAGAGGAAAGAAAGAAGTGGATCTCATATTGCTAAAGAATAAGAAGCCAAGAAGAAGCCTAAGACTAAATAGAATACATATCTATACTACTGATGAAGTCGATAAATACCAGGTTTGCAAGAACTTTGGTTTTTTAACAGAAGATGACAATTAGAGTTGTAGCTATTTTAGAAAGTTGACAGTTTCTCTGGAAATTCACTAAGGAAACATACAATTTGAGTCACAAAAGTTGTTTATACTACATGTAGTCATCAGAGCAGTTGCAGTTACACTTATAAATGAATCTTGGGATTTACAAATTATGGCATAATGGAAAGATGCATATAACATTAGAAGAGTTAGAGTCTACATTATCAGTTTCATCTTATCAAAGTTTGGAATTTGTTGATGGTGCTAGACCCACCAACATGTAAGGGGATCTCCCTGGTAAGAAGTCCCAATTAGACCTTAGACCGTTTGGTGTATGAGTCCCAACAGTGAGCCATATAGCAATGCCTTGACCACGATTTCGTACAGAGGCAAGTAAGATAACTTTGTTAGTAGCAAGGGTATGACTGTTGTAGTGAGTCAAGGAAGGTGCATGAGAGGTTCTAACACATGCAGGCTGAGATGAGTGCACCCCTTGGCAACCTGTAACAATACTCGGATTGGAAGGGAACACATGAGTGAATATGCATCACAAGTTGGAAAGTGAGTCAGATGGCAATCCAAAGTGATGGTTAAACCAATCAACACATTTCAGAAATATTCATACATGCTCATACATAATAGTCCATACATGTGTGCATAGGAAAGAAAATACATATGCCATTTAGAGTAAACAAGATAGTTGGAATACAATATAACATATGCATGAAACGTGTTGGATATTATTATATAAGGAACTGTAAGTTCCAGTCATACAATACATCCATGTACACCCACTAGCCCCAACAGTGGAATGTTACAGCCACATCTGCCTGCTCCTCCAAAGAGATGTACTAGCTTCGTGCAGTGGAGAAGCCAAGGCACATTACAATATTTTCCAAGCTCTCTTTAAGATAGTCTTATCAGAAGCTTGGCTGACCAAAAGCCCTTACAATGAGTTATGAGGTTCTATTTATAGAAGAGGGTGGGATGACCCTTGACATTCCCCTTTGTGATAGTTCATCTACACTCATGACTCTTCATCTACTCTATGATTGTTACATCCAACTATTGACACTTGAAATTCCACTTCACATGACATTACATTACAATGCACATGTGCTCATGTGAAACGAAATGGCTTGACCAAGCCATGCAAGACATCACTGACACTTAGTCCATTGAGGTGAGACTAGCTCTTTGACATGCTTGTGATGGTGAAGGTGGTGCGCTAATGCCAAGCTTGGTCTTTTGTGATGGTGTGCATGCGCCCCATGGTGACATCTTGCTGAAGTGAACTCTTGCCTCTATGGCATATGGTGCATTGGTATGGATCCTTCATCTAACTCATTTGATAGCATGCACATTCTCTTCTTGGTTGCAGCTAAACCGACAACACACTGATGCAAGTGCTTGTGCTGATCTTCAAGTGTGTGATAGTGGTCATGGGCATCAACTTGTCGAATTACATGATTAGCTCCAGTTGGACTTGCTTCTTGTCTTCGCCTTGGTGAGTGTGTTGAATGGGTTGGATCACATGTGTACACATAATGACATTCATGCTTCTGAATTCCCTGTATCCAATCAACAACACTACTCACCATGTCTACTCTGTGCTAGCTGCTAGGATAGATCTATAACTTGTACAGACGCAGTTTTATCTGTGAGTGCATGTCACGCCCACTGTTGTTCCTGTTCTTGCTGGAACTCATTCGTCTGCCTGTGCATGTTCTTCCTCAAGTTTCTACTTTAGCACATGTAACTCCTCCTTTGTTCCATTATCTGTCTTCATGTGATCTTCATGTTGCATTGTCACCTCATAGCATGAGTCACTAAAGTTTCCTTCATTACCAGTGGATTTGTTTGAGCTCGCAACTTTGTTCCGCCTCTGTGTTGTCAACAACCTTCCTCTTGCATTTGTTTCATTCATTGCATCTGTTGCATTTGGTATGCTACCATCAGTTGTTATTCATGATGCTGCTTGTTATGATGTTGTTGTTGTCATATCTTGATGTCCTTGTCTATGAACAACTTGATATCTTCATGAGTAGGCAAGCTCATAGACATTTGATCGACTACATCTCTAGGTGTGCTCTAAATGGTGTCTTCGACTCTACTCAGTTGGAAACCATTGTACCTACACTGTTAAGAGGCAGATGAACACCTACAATACCTGGAGACATGGAAACACTCATGGAAAGAAATCCCTCAGTCGAAAACCGAAATAAACTTGAGAACTGACTTGCAACATACCTATGTGAATGATCATGAAGGTTGTGCAATTTCAGTCGGGAGGTCAGGAGACTGACTTCCAAGACTACGCAAGACATAATATGGGTTGTTGGGAGATTTACTGACTGTTGGAATTGCATAATGCACAATCTAGTCTGGTTGATGACTACTGGAATTGCGCAGTGCACAATCTTAGCTAGCAATGGCTACAAGCTCAATGGCTACATTGCACAATTTTTTGGGCCATTAGTCACTATCCCTGACAAATGCGAAAAGCATTCGTAGAGGACAATGCCTGGGTAGAAATGCACATTTCTAGAGGGCAAGGCAGAGCCTTCCTTCCTGGGATTGTGCAATGTTGTCTAAGTGAAGGTAGAGTCCAGGCCGAGATTGCCTAGACTCGCTGACGAGCAAATGAACGTGAATCTGAGTGTGAATGAATGGTGATACTGAGTGTAAGCATAAGTGAATGATCATTCATGCAAACGGTGAATGGAAGATTCAGAAAATGGAACAACATGCATGTGGGTGAGGCGAGTCGTCGAATCGGCGACCGTTCATGAAAAATAGTTTCATGCATGCGATAGAAGTGAGATAGAAGCAAAAACTGAAACAATGCTAGTAAAAGCTAGTATGTATCAAAATGATAGCAAGCGCTCACTAAAATCAAGTAGAAAACGTTCATAAGAAGCAAGAAAAAAAAAGCGCCAAAAATGCAACACAAGTCCTCGAAAGTGGGCTTACCCCATAAAGGCTAAGATGAGTGGGCCGACAACTCCTAGATGTGATGTGGGATGACAGAGCTGGAAGGTTGATGTGAGGAATGATATTTGTGGCGTCCAGTTGATGAGTTTTGATAACATTGAGGTTGTGATGCGCATGCCACAAATCTTGGGAAAGTGACACTTGGTGGGAGGTTTCTGAAATGATCCTTGCATGTAACCTCCAACTGCTAAACACAGATCCCTGAAACGAGGGAAGCCTTTACATGTTGCCTTGGGAGAAGTAGCCCTTGCGCACAATTCATTTTTGCTTGGTCTCAGAGGGAACCTATCAACTTAACTACACATGCAAGAGCCTGCTTGACTGCTGGGAGAAAATGCACATTTTTGGCTGGGAGCTAGGTTGGCTACTTAGGATATTTTCACAATTTCTAGGCAGAGAAACTGACTGCTACCCAGATTTGCACAAATTTTGGGCTGAGCATCCCTGTTGGGGAAAATTGCGCAATTTTCAATGTGAGTGTTGACTGCCAGAATTGTGCAATTCTGGAGCCCAGTAGGCTGCTAGTAAGGATTGCACAATTTATGGAGGGAAGGATGGTTGCCCTCCAGAATTGCACAATTTCTTGGGGGAGCTGCTCAGCCTGTAGTTGTACCGATTCCGAGTGATCAGCTAGGGAGGGGAATACATCAAGCTTTGATCGAAAGGCTGCCTTTGTGCAAGCAAAACATTGAAATTTGTGAACTTGATGAAGCAAGACAAGCTATTGTGAAAAGTTGGTGGGGAGGATCCAAAATGAAGCTAAGGCAAAATTTTGGAGGTTGGTTGTAGCCGCTACAACAAATGGTGACACACTAGTAGAACTCAAACTCTCTTAATTGACCTTCTTCGTGAAAATAGATTCTAACACCTCTGGAAGTATTATTCAGTTCTCAGCTCATCTTGGTTTCACACTAGCTTTTGTAAGATGTAGCATCTGCCAAACTCTTGGTTGATTGACACACACATTCCAAGCCAAGGAAACATAGTTGTTTAGATTGGGGTTGAGCATTATATGGGTGCACAAGTAGTATAGTCATCAGAGTCGTACTTTCATCTCTGGTGTTGCTCAGCTACCAGCAGGCCTGGATAGTATCCCGGCAGAGTCACATAGAAACACAAGCATGGATCCACTGCCAGCGAGACTGGTTAGTACCCCGGAAGAGTTGCTTGCATCACCTCTCTACACAGAAAGCCTTTCTCTTCTTTCACCTTATTCATTTTTCATTTTTTCAAACTTTTTTCAGTTTTTCATTTTTTCATTTTTCATCTTCATAACTATGCATAGCACTTATTCATTTCAAAGGCAGAATAGGGATCCTGAATTATTGAGAGCAGAAGAGGTTGTTCCTGCAGAGAAGTAGTTTATTATACCTTTGACGTGCTTATTAATATTTTCCCGCTCACCTTACTCTACTTGACTGAGCTGACAAGTGTTAACCAAAAAAAACCGACTAGAGTACGTGACACTAGTTAGCACGCAAGCATTGTGTTTTCGCCAAGGTTCACTTCGAACAATACGTATTTTCCATCGACGTATCATGGACTAAAAGTAACAAGTTCTTCATATAGAGGCAGGATGACAGATAACCACGTAGTGATAGCTACAGAAGGCCTCTTGTACATTACCCAGCTTGTTTCAAGAGTCATACATGGTTTCATGCGAAACTATCCTACAAAACAAAACAAGAAAACTAACAAACAACAAAGAAAAGAAAAAAGCAACACAAAAGAGAAAGCAAAGCAAGTAAGAAATCAAGAAAGCAAGCAAGCAAACAAACAAACAAAGTAAGCAAACAAGCATGCAAGCAAACAACTCAAAAGCAGACACTACTCCTACTCCTAAGCTAACAGTGCATGGGTCATCTCACGTGAAGTGATACTTCCAATGCAGCCACCAATGCATTGGTTGACCCATGTTGGTGAAGAAATTGTTCGAAAAAAAGACATCTGTGTGAAACAACAAACAAGAAAGATGTAATAGTGAAGACAAATACACTTCGAGCTTACAAGTGACCACAGAACAAAGATGAGTGAAAGTGCATGACATGCATTCTATGGTGCTGCCATGATGTTGTGATACACTACGTGCAGATGTTGAGTGTATGCATTCTCTTGAATGTGACATGCAAGCAAATGTGAGAAAGGTAGACCACTTGTGTTGTGCATCTATGCTTGTTGTGTAAGATTCCTCCAATGCATGAGTGATGGGATCGTGCAATTCGAGTGGAGGAAGCAAAATATTGGTGTTTGGTTGATCTTCAATGCAAAGCAGAGAGTGATGAGGAGCCTTGACTGTTTCAACAATTTCCTAAATGGAAGTGAAACCAACCTTAGAATAGCGAGGGCCTGACATAACCATGAGATTGGGCTGAAGTGCCTCAACAGTCTGGGGGGTTTCGACCTCATGGATACATAGATCATCGTCGACCAATGCCTTGGATAGATTAACAACGGTTGAATCAACATCATGATCAAATGAGGAAGTGAGTAGATCATGACAAACAAGATAAAAAATTCAGGATGTTTGTCGACATCCTCATGATTTGATGAATCGGGTAGAGGGGTAGATGAGAATCAAAGATGTTCACCCTCTGTGTTTTCAAGAAAGATAAATGATAGATTGAACAAATTTTCCAAGGAAGATGTGTCCTCTCCGCACTGGAATGACAGACTGACATCCGAGGTTTCCTATGAATGATCAAAGTAGAAACATCTAGAAATGGGTTTACACAAGGGAAATCAGCCGTGGCAGAATCACAAGGGATGTCAAGATGAAGCGGATGAGGCACGGTTGGAAGGGAGTCATCCTTCACCATAGGCCATTCTTTAGATTCCTACACACACTCATCATGAATGATGGCATAGGTTGGCTGCATAACACCAACTTCATCGACATATTGATCCTCGTTCACAATAGGTGAGGATTCCGAAGTGGGAGAACACAAGACAATGCAATTCAGAGGGTCAACGAAATGCAAGGATGGAGGTCAAGGGAATGCATCCACGTGACAACCAATAGGCTTGCAAACCAAATTTTCTCAAATCTCAAGAGTAGGTGGGGTGGGAGGATGTGATAGTTCAATAGAGGTATGAGCATGATCTCCCACATTACTCCACAGTGGTGGAGCTGTTTGATGACGTGAAGGTGGATAGTCACTTGTGACAACAACTGTGACAACCTATGATTATGTAGCTCCATCATCGAAGTGTGCTGAGCGGGGTTTGGATATGTGAAGAAGATACTCAAATCTTCCATCGAGAAATTCCTAATCAATATTTTCTTTGGGGAATCAGTATGCAATATTAAAAAAGCACGTGTAAAACTATTCAACAGATTCATCGGGTGCTTTTTGTAATTTCATAATTTCTTTTGTTGAGTGCTTGACGGTCAAAGTGATTGAAGGCACAATCTATCTCTTTGACCAAATGAGCAAGAGAATGAATAGATTTTCTGGGCAGCGTGGCACACCAGTGCATTGGGTGCCCTCAAAGCATGTAGATGAATAGTGCATATCTTATGTATTCTTCAAAGAATCCATGTCTTTTGCATAAGCCTACAATGTTGACTGCGTGCCTAACCAAGGTTACGTAGCCTACACCATCAAATGTTTTATGAGATAATTTATCCGAGAGCTTTTTTGAGATAGTGAAATCGTTTCAATAAGACATACATTCCAAAAGAGAAACTTGATAGTTAGCCATGATAGATGTGTAGAGACTCAAAACAGATGTGAGGACTCAGCTTGTCATTTGGCCCTCCTTCTAGTGCCAAAATGTTGATGGTGCTAGACACACCAACATGTAAGGGGATATCCCCGGTAAGAAGTCCCAGTTAGACTTCAGACCATTTGGTGTAGGAGTCCAAGCAGTGCGTCGTATAGCAATGCCTTGACCGCAATTTCACACAGAGGCAAGTAAGATAACTTTGTTAGTAGCAAGGGTAATACCGTTGTGGTGAGTCAATGAATGTGCATGAGAGGTTCTAAAACACGTGGGTTGAGATGAGTGCACCCCTTGGCAACCTATAACAGTACTTAGATGGGAAGGGAAAACACAAGTGAAGATGCATCACAAGCTAAAAGTGAGTCATCTGGCAATCCAAAGTGATGGCTAAACCAATCAACACATTTCAGAAAGATTCATACATGCTCATATAGAACAGTCCATACATGCGTTAGTAAAAAAGCAAATACATATGAAATTTAGAGTAAACAAGACAGATGGGATACAATACAACATATGCATGAAACATGTTGGCTCTTATTATATAAAGAAGTGTAAGTTCCAGTCATACAATACATCCATGTACACCTGCTAGCCCTAATAGTGGAACATTACAAACACATCCACCTACTCCTCCAAAGAGATGTACTAGCTTCGTGCAGTGGTGAAGCCAAGGTGCATTACAATATTGTCCAAGCTCTCTCCAAGATAGTATTATCGGAAGCTTGTTTGACCAAATCCCTTACAATGAGTTATGATGTTATATTTATAGCAAAGGGTGGGGTGACCCTTGACATTCCCCTTTGTGACAGTTCATCTACCCTCATGACTCTTCATCTACTCTATGAATGTTACATCCAACTATTGACACTTGAACTTCCACTTGACATGACGTTACATTACAATGCACATGTACTCACGTGAGATGAAATTGCTTGAGCAAGCCATGAAAGACATCACCGACACTCGGTCCGTTGAGGTGAGACCAACTCTTTGACATGCTTTTGATGGTGAAGGTGGTGCACTAATGCCAAGCTTGGTCGTCCATGATGGTGTGCATGTGCCCCATGGTGACATCTTGCTGAAGAAAACTATTGCCTCTGTTGCATCCACTGCATTGGTATGGATCCTTCATCCAACTCATCTGATAGCATGCACATGGTATTCTTGGGTGTGGCTGAACCAGAAACACACTGATGCATAGTGTCCGTGTTGATCTTCAAGTGTGTGTTGGTGGTCATGCGCATAAACATGCCGAATTACATGTTTAGCTCCAGTTGGACTTGCTTCTTTTCTTCGCCTTGGTGAGTGTACTGAATAGGTTGGATTGCATTTGTGCACGCAATGACATGCATGCTGTTGAATCCCTTGCATGTGATCAACAACACTACTCACCATGTCTACTTTGTGCTAGCTGTTGGGATAGATCTATAACTTGTACAGGCATAGTTTCATTCGTGAGTGCATGTTGCGCCCACTGTTGTTCCTATTCTTGCTGTAGCTCATTCATCTGTCTGTGCAGCTTCATGTTCTTCCTTGTGTTGCTACTTTAGCACATGCAACTCCTTCTTTGTTCCATTCTTTGTCTTCACACGATCTTCACATTGTGTCGCCACCTCATAGCCTAAGTCTCCAAATTTTCTTTCATCATCATTGGATCTGCTCGAGCTTGCAACTTTGTTCCGCCTCTATGTTGTCAACAACCTTCCTCTTGCATTCCTTACATTTGGTATGCAGTCGTCAACTACTGTTCATAATGTTGCTTGTTGTGATGCTGCTGCTGTCATATCTTGATATCCTTTTCTACAAACAACTTGATATCTTCGTGAGTAGGCAAGCTCATAAACGTCTAATCGACTACATCACTATGTGTGCTCTAAATGGTGTCTTTGACTCTATGCTCTTGGAAACCATTGTACCTACACTGTTAAGAGGTAGATGAACACTTGCAATACGTGGAGACATGGCAACACTCATGGCAAGCAATCTATCAGTCGAAAATCAAAATGAAATTGAGAACTAACTTGCAA
>APFE031166964.1:35318-50404 GCA_000404065.3 Pinus taeda | reverse complement strand
GAACTTACCAGCTGAAGATTCCACATGGGAGGACAAGAATTTTATATGGAAGCATCAAGAACTACTCAAGCGTTGAGGACAACGCTTTTTGAAGGAGAGGGGCATGTTAGGCCCCTATACTACTAGTGTAACCCCTTATTGTATTAGTACAACCCACTTATTATATTGATATACCCATGTAGTGCCCATATTGTTACTATTGTGCCCCATAGAAGCCCACTATTGTTATTATTGTGCCCTTACATTATTATTGTTATGTCGGCTCTGATTATGTTATGAGCCCTTAGACTCCTATATATAGGGAGGAGGTCTTTTCATTTGTATATCCAAGAATTTTTCATTTATGTAATGTAAAGGAGGTTGCCCCCTCGAAGAGGCTGAATTCTAAGGCGTTGATCTATCTTTTCTATCTTTTCTTGAGCTGGTTTCATAACAATGAGTAAGGGTTGTTTTAGTGGAAGAGTGTGAAGACGCTTGTGAAGTAGAAGATGAAGAAGATGGTGGAGGGGGTGGAGGCTTGTCTCCATTCCCATTACCTCCTTTTCCATTACCTTCTCCTGAAGAGCCTTCTCCTTTGGGAGGTTTGGAACTTTCTCCTTGCAATCCGTTATTTCTCTCTTCATAGAGGACCTTCACCATCTCTATCATATCAAAGAAATCCTTTCTGAAGGTCTTCTCATTTTCAGTCATGGTAGGTTCTCCTTCATGATACATGGTCTTTGAAGACTCAACTACAACTTCTGCAACTCGAGGATGTACTGGTGTAGAGGACTTTGGAAACCTTGCTCTTCTTCTGCTCGAGCCAACTATAGGGCTTTCAAGTGGCTTCCCTTCTCCTCTTTTGAGTTTTAACCTTGTTAACATGACACAAAACTAGCAAAAAATACTCTTTCTTTGCAAAAGAAAATTTAGTAAGAAAAACCAGTGCTCTGATACTAACTTGATCTGAAATGGAGCAGATTAGTAATGTTGTGCTAATTCTCCATTCAAAATAAAACCCAATATGCTTATCATTTACTTATAAAGTGCTTAAGGATTCACCATGTTTGCTTAATTAATTGATTCCCATGAGAGTTTCTTATGTAAATGTTATAAACAATTTAACATAAAACATATGTTGAACAACAACAAAATAACAACAAAGAACATAAAAATACAACACACAACATAGAGATTTGATTAGGAGTTCACCCCTCCTGGGCTACGTCTCTTTGGTTCAGCTTCCAATGCTTGGGCCTTTTTGTTATGCTCAAAATTACAACAAAAGTTTGTTTACAATGCTCAAATGCCTCTTAAACCTATCTCAATGAGTTTAGAATGCTAAAAAATGGCTATTTAGCCTCTTTTTGCATTGAAGAAGTTATGACTTCTCCTAGTTCTCCCACTATTTGTCCCACAAATTACTCCAAAACTGGTAGAAACCCACATTTCCGCTCCAAAATCCGCTAAATAGGAGAATATTTTTCCACGTCGCAGGCCATAACCTATCAGTCTTATCACAAATCACAATCGGTAAAGTTTGGCGGGCTAAAGGTCTTGTTAACGCGACGACAATGTTGCGATAGCGATATCGCGGACCCGATGGGAGTATTAACTAGAATATATAAAATATCGCGTCCGGGAAATCCATCGCAAATTGCAATTCGGCGATTACTGTTGGAACCATCGCAAAAACAACCCTTTTCTACGATTACGATATGCGATAAATTGCATCGCAACCGGGCTTTGCTGAGGGCCGATTTTGTAATACTTGTCCACTTGCGATATGTGATTGTGATTAGATCGCATCGCATACTGTCTGCGCTGGGGCCGATTTCAAACATCTTTCTGCCTAGGACTTCGATTTGCGATATGCAGTGGCCAATGGCAGCCTGCCACTTGGCGCCTCCTCATTTGCTGAAGGGCTTTGCCACGTCATCCAATCCTGCCATGTAGACAAGTCAAACTTGAACTTTGACTTGCTCTAACTTCTACATACGAGCTCGGATTTGAGTGTCATTCACACCGTTGGATTCAGAATGACAAGCTCTTCAATCTGATGTTGAGTTTAACAAAATTATGACACTTTGATTTTTTAGCATAAACTTGAGCACCTATTAGTCAAGTTTTGACAACACTATTTGAACTAGGAGCTTGACACTCATAACCTTATTTAAGCATGAAACATGGAAAACTGGGTGTACTCAAGAAGATGCATGCAACTCTAATTTGTATGCCATGGTGCCAATCTTTTGCAACACCTCGTAAGGATTGTAGTACTTGGGTGATAATTTATTATCCTTCTTAGCTTGCTTCAGAGACATTTGTTTGTATGTTTGTAGCCGTAAAAATACTCAATCACCTGCATCAAATCTTATTTCACTGCGATGTTGATCTGCTTTTTGTTTCATTCGCATCTATGCCATAGTGAGGTTATCCTTTAAGAGTTGGAGAACTTGTTGTTGATACTTGATGTGATCTTCCACTGCTTGAACCTTACAATTTTCTCTTAAAGATGATGTGATGGATGGTGGATGATATCCATAAAGTGCCATAAATGGGGTCATTTATGTTGTAGTATGGAGGGAAGTGCTATACCACCATTTAGCTTGAGTTAACCACTTGAACCATTGAGTTTGTTTATTGGACACAAAGCAACGGAGATATACTTCCAAACATTTGTTCACTATCTCAATTTTCCCATCAGATTGAGCATGATAAGATGAGCTATGAGCTAATTGAGTACCAAGACAAGAAAATAATTCCATCCAAATATTTCTAGTGAAATGGGATCTCTGTCACTTACTATAATCTTTGGGTTTCCATGAAGCCTTTGAATTATTTCCATAACTGCAATGGAAATTGTATTGGCTTTAAAAGGATGAGATAATGCACTGAAGTATGCATACTTGGTAAGTCTATCAACTACCACCACAATGACACTCTTTCATTCAGAATTGGGTAAACCTATGATAAAATCCATTGAGGTCTCCTCCCAATGCTGACTTGGAATGGCTAAAGGTTGTAGCAGACCCAGGGTCTTAATTGTCTCAACTTTATTTTGTTGGAAAACTAAACATTCTACCACAAACTTCTGAATATTGGATTTAAGTCCATCCCAAAAAAATCCTTCTTGATGCTATGGTAAGTTTTTAAAAATCCCGAGTGCCCTCCTACAAGAGAGGTGTGCAATTCCAAAAGAATCTTTTGTTTGAATTGAGAATTCTTACAAATATTTAAGCGATGTTTGTACCATAATGAATCATTTTTTCAGCTAAATGTATTAGACGTATTGGGATCTTGTTGCAACTTTTGAATGAGTGACCACACCTCTTCATCATTATTCCATTCATCCCTTGCTTCGTTTATCCACTCAGGCCGAATAATAGAAATGGCACAAAGCAATGCTTCCACATCCTCATCCTTTCTTGAGAGTGCATCTGCAACAACAATTTTCTTCCATTTTTTGTAGATGATTTCAATGTCACAACCCAGCATCTTTGTCACCCTTTTTTGCTACTCTTTTGAAGATAATTTTTTTTCCAAAAAGTATTTAAGACTATCATGATCTATTTTTACCTTGAAGTGTCTTCCCATTAGGTAAGGTCACAATTGCTTCAATGCATGTAGTATTGCCAACATTTCCTTCACATAAATAGATTTGTGTAAATACTTTCATTTGATTGGACGACTTCCAAAATCTATGGGTTTTCCTTCTTGCATTAAAAAAACACCAATTCCATTTCTTGACGCATCATATTCCACAAAAAAAATAAATAAATAAAATTGAAGTCTGACGTAGTTAAGACTGGTGCTTGGTACATTGCCTCTTTAAGATGTTCAAAGGCCTTCGTTGCTTCTGGAGTCCAAGAAAATGCATATTTCTTCAGTAATGATGTTAGAGGTGCCGCTGTTCTCCCATAATTCTTAACAAACTTGCGATAATACCCTGTCAACCCAAGAAAACCTCAAATTTAATTTTGTTAGGATCTACCTTAACACCCTCATGAGATACAATATGACCTAAATATTCCACCTCTTGTACTCCAAAGAAACATTTGGAGGTTTTTTCATATAATTGTTTCCCCTCCAATAGTTTGAGCACCCTGTCAACATGTTGAACATGATCCTTCCCAAACTTGTTGTAGATTAGTATACTATCAAAAAATACTAACACAAATTTTCTAAGGAAGTGTTCGACAATGGAATTCATCAAACCTTGAAATATGGAATATGCATTAGTAAGGCGAAAAGGCAAGACCTAAAATTCATAATGATCCTCATGAGTTGTGAATGTTGTTTTCGGATTGTCTTCAATATTCATTCTAATTTTATGATATCATATATGAAGATCCAACTCGGTGAAGTAAATTTCTCCATGTAATTCATCCAACAATTCATTAATGACAAGAATGGGAAATTTATCTTTAATAGTAAGCTTGTTGATCTGAATGTGGAATATTAATTTTCTTATGCTAATATCCTCATCAGAATATAAAAATGTGCTTGAGGTTTGTACTCCAAAATAGAAAGTAAAAACATGAGTTTTTATGTGTGTTTTCTTAAGTTAATTTCACGAAAAACTTTAAATATGAAATCAAAACACTGAATGGAAGCATGCATCAATCAGTAATACACTATCCATTGTTAAAGGAGTTCACCCCTCTTGGGCTACATCTCCTTGGATCAGCTCTAATGGCATGACCCCTTCTCATTATGCTCCATGTTTAGAAAAAGAAGAGTACATAAAGTGTTGAGTAATGGAATGGTTAGTTTCTCCTTCAAAGAAACAACTTCTGTAAGAGTTATCACTCCATATACATGTAAACCTACAATCAAACATGTAAACATTTAGAAAACAAAGGAATCTTGCACCAAGACCCCATACTCCAACTTCAAAGAGCATCAATAATGCTACAATCCACTTGAAGTACATAAACAAGTCTCTTCTCCAAAACACATAGAGAAAAAAGGAATAAAAACTACAACACTGATTTAATAGCTGTTGCAGAAAACACATGGAGGCTGGAAAACCTCTGAAAGGTCATCTCCATCTGCAAACTCCTTCATAATCTGATTCAACACTCTGGTTGACCATGGCACCCATAGAATTCAACCTACAAAAATCCCTTTTAGGAGTGCTCCTTTGATTTTGAGACCTACTCCAATGAGTCCAGAATGTCCAAAAATGGCTATCTAGCCTCTTTTTGCACCCAATTTGGTCGAAAACTGGAGAAGTTATGACCTCTCCTAGTTTTCCCACTATTCGCTCCACAAATTGCACAAAATTCGGCATCATCCTACAATTTCTTAATGGAGCGACAAATTCCCCAATTTTTCGGGAGGATTTGTAGGACTGTTAATTTAGTCGCCAAGGCTTAAAAACCAAAAGATTGGTCATATGGGGGGCTATGCGACCAGGGGCTAGCCCCCTCCCTCCGACGGTCACATTAAACATTTGTGCAAGAGTGTTCACATGTGGTGGTTTATTCCAACGGTCAAGTGGTGGCAGTGACTGTTAGTGGTCATAATAAATGGTTAATGCTGGTGGTTATGGTGTTCACGTGGGGTGCGGTTAAGTCTGCTCACCCCCACATACCATGTGGCAATAAATGCTAAGTAGTGGGCAGAACCATAGTAGTTTAAGAACCATCGTGTGGGCATGTTCGTAAGTCGTTGGCCTGTGTGATGGGAGGTCACTAGGTCAAGCCCAACCTCTGCCCTGTCCACAATAACAATTTTGACATGCCACGAGGAGGACAAGTGTCGACCTCATGCTTAGCCACGTGTCACCTCCTCATTGGCCCAAACAAAAACACATGGACCAATAGCCACTGAGCCTAAAGAATATTCATAATAATATGCTGAGGGAATATATCATAGGAATATACCAAAAATATTCCTTTTTCTGACTGGGATGTATGGATGCCCAATTAGCATCTACAAAAAAAATTGCATGTTTGACAAAGTGAACAGATCGCGTTTCTGGGAGCATACGGTGTTTGTTTCTCGCGAAACGAGTTGCACCAAATTCAAGATGACAAGATCTATGCGGTCGATCAGGTTCCAAAACATTCTAACAACTTTGAATCTTTTGGCAAATTTTGAGCTCTTTATCACTTGTTTAACTCCCTATAATCCGGACACATACGTCCTGATCCATCCTTCTTGTGCACCAATACTACTGGAGCAAAGAAATAACTTTGACTAGGTTGAATTATACCAACCTCTAGCATGTTTGCAACCATATGTTCAATTTCACTCTTTGGGCATAGGGATATTTGTAAAGCCTAATGTTTGGAGAAACACTTCCTATAATCAAATGAATAACATGATCATGATCATGAATAGGTGGGAGGCATTTGGGAGTCCCAAAAACCTTGGAATGATTTTCCAAGACATTTTAGAGATTTGGAGAAATAAATGATTTCGATGTTTGAACCTCTAGTGAGCATAATTGTGCAATTACGCCTTGTTGTTCTTTCTTCAGAAGATTTGTCATGCCATTAGATATTATTACCTTTATTGGTTTCCATGTGATGCCCCTTAATTCAACTTCCTTTCCTTCCTAAAAAAATTTCAAGAAGAGTTCTTGAAAATTGAGAGCTATCATCCCCAAAGATTGTAACCATTGGACTCTTAGTACAACATCAACACCACCCATTGGAATGGAAAGGATTGGACTATTCAATACACATTCCACCATGGTTAGCTAGATATTATGGCACTTTCCAGAGAAATTTATAGTTCTTCCATTTGCAGCCATCACTTGACACTTTGGTTCTAGATATAGGAATCAATTCAATTCCTTGGCTATCTTACAATGAATAAAATTATGGGTACTACCTGAATCAATCAACATTATTACCTTTTTCTCCTTGATATATCCTTCTATATTGAGAGTTTGAGGAGTGGTAATTCCTTCGAATACATTACAAGATATGGCTGGATTCATTTCTCTTTCTCTAGGGATAGTTCCTGGTGTATATCATCCTCTTTTGATGTTTCTTGTTCCTTTTCTTCCTCCTCTTCACAATCTATGTAGAATAATTTCTTCTTAGCACACTTATGACCTTTAGTGTATTTTATATCACAACTGTAACAAATCCCTTTTTCTCTTATTTCCTCCAATTGTTGTGGTGTCAACCTTGTAGGTTTTGGAAGGCTAGGAGCAACAACACTTACATCTTTATAGTTGTGAGTGGTAGACTTCCTTACTGCCATAATTTTGCTTTCAACTTTTCTTTCCACCCTAAATGCCTTCTCCAATGAATTAGGTTCCCAAAGGCGAACCTCATGTTGGATGTTATCTTTTAAAGTTCCTATGAAGACATCAATTCTATGCTCCTTTGGAATATCAGTTATTCGAATATTCAATTTTTGGAAGTCTTTAATGTGCTGGAGCAATTGAACCCTTTTGTTTGAGATTTATCAATTGGCTAAAGAATGCGTTTCTCTTTGTATCTTTAAAATGTGTTATCATTTCCTCCGTAAACATTGATCAGGTGACAAGTGGTTTACGAGAACAAATCCATCTATACCATACAAATTGATTGGGTTCTAAATATAAAGATGCAATACATACCTTTTGTAAGGGTTGCACATCTTGTAGATCAAAATATTGCTCCATTTGTAGTATCCATGTTACCGAATCCTTGCCATCAAACTTCTTGATATCTATCTTTGGAATGTGGTGTTTCTTAAGCACCACATTGGAGTCTCTAAAATCATAATTAATATTCCTTTTGTCCTCATCATGATTTTCATGGATTACCTTGTGACCATCGAGAACCCTTTCTTGCAACAACTTTTTCAAGCCTTCCAAATTGACATTCATCACATTCATGTCTACTTTAAAAACATCCATCTTTCCTTTTATACCATCCATGTCCCCTTTTAATCCATCCATGTCATCTTTGGTTTCTCTTTGTGAGAGCGAAATTTGTTTCACTTGGTCCCGTAACTTTGACCTATCATGTTGCAATTCTTCTTATTCATTTTTCATAATAGAGCTTTCTGAGGGCTTAATGGAGAATTTTAGAACCAAACATTGATATTTGTGCTTCAATATGCCCTTTGAATCACTTCAAACTGATTTTTCAAACAAAAGTTATGCAAAATTAAAAAAATACACATTCTTTTCTTGCTTTTTAGGAGCTCGGTCTTGAAACGGTTGTACCTCTGTAATTTCAAATACCCAAGGTCTGAAACTTGGTCCTGTGTTAGCCATGTGAATCTTCTTTCCATTTCCACAACTCAAACCAATATTGGATTATTTCATATATAGTTATGCCAAATCTCCCACGATGATGTGATTATGGACTGGTTCAGTAGAGAGAAGTTGTACGGGATGCCATGTGTCACTATTTCAACATTCAGCCCTAAATGTGCTACATATGAAAGTGAAATCTATCCTCTTTCAACCTCTTCTTATATAATTCAATTTCGATGTCTGGAACGAAAGTTATGACGATTTTCCCTAGGTCACTTGTTGGAGACTAAATTATGGAGCATGAAAAAGCTGTAACTTCTTTGGACCATATCTCATAAAATATAGCGAAACAAGATATGAAATTCCGGCACAAAGTTCGCCAAGATTTCAGCTCCACGTGGTTGCAATTTTAGCTTCTAAAACTTCACAACAAAAAAATGTCACGATGACTTGTTTGAAGCATCAAAACCCTAGAATCCAAAGCTCTAAAAGCAAATGTTATGCAACTAGCTCACAAATAGATATATCAATGACTTAAAAATTATCCTCTTCGAGGGGGAAGCCTCATTTACATTACATAAATGAACAATTCTTGGATAATACAAATGAAAATACCTCCTTTATATATATAGGAGTCTAATGGGTCACAATATAATGAAATCCTACATAACAATAATAATTTAAGGGCACAACAATAACAATAATGAAATTATTGTGATGTCGCTTGACTATAGTTAGCGACAAGTAGTTGCATTTTGTCAACGCTACTATTAAAATACTGCTAAAAAAATTCATGATTTTAGCACAAAAAGACGATGGCTTACCATCCAAAATCCAATAGTGCATTAGAGTTTTTTAACAAGACCTAGAACAAAAGACTCATCAAGATATGGACTACAATTAAAAAATACTAGTAATAATATGGGCATATCGGATAACATATAAATGATCAACTAGACACACATCGTTTAAACTAGTCTATGGACAGGAAACAATAATAAAATTGCACTAAACAATGAATTCAACGAGAGTGTTGACATCAAAAAGAGAAGGAATGCATCACCTTCATCGATTAAAAGAAGACATATTACATGCACTTCACCAACAAGAAATGTAGAAAAAGAAGTAGGAGCCTTGGCATGGCAGGGACTTAAAATCAAAGAATTTAAAAGTGGGAGATTAAGCACTATTATATGATGGTCAAGTAAAGTGGAAACCAATAAGACTTGAAATTGCATGTCTAGGCCCATTTGTACTAAAATATGTCTGACCTTTAGGTGTTATGCATTTGAAGGGACTCCAAGGGTGTCTATTTGAATATGTAGTTAATGGTATAATAACAACCATGCTAGCAGATAATTACCGTCAAAATGATCAACGTGCTCATTATATATTATGATGTAGTTATAAAAAGTAGGTATAATAACAACCATGCTAGCAGATAATTACCGTCAAAATGATCAACGTGCTAGTTATATATCATAATACTGGAGTGAATTGAAGATTAAAACTCAGGAGATCATCGATGATTGCAACAATATGAGGAGAAAATATCATCATTAAAATTAAAATTTAGACCGATCATCGACGGAGGACTTGACAACATTAAAATTTAGACTGATCATCGACGGAGGACTTGACAACATTTTAGAAAACAAGGAGAATTCAACTTGATCAGAAGCACAAATCGAATTCAAGTCTGAAACCGACAAAAGGACCTTACCTGAATTATACATCAAAACTGACGGAGATACTATACCCAACTAAAATCACGTCTACAATGAACTGGAAAATTAAAATAGTGCACAAACCAAAAAAACGTCAAAGAAACCTAACCTTGCACCCTGCACGAGTCGGAAGTAATGGAAACAATGAACATAAATTCAATGGGAAAAACACAGTTGGACATCACAGATAAAATTAATAATGACATATAGCTACCAAACCCATACATAAATAAAGGAGGTTACCAAATTTCCACATTCTTGTGCCTGATTTATCACTTGCTACATATACATAACTCTTTGAAATCCTTGACATTTCAAGTCTAGCTAACTCGAACTTCAGCGTACTTGATTTTTTGAGAGGCCAAGAATTCTAAGAAGATTTTAGAATGACAAGGAGGTGTGTATATTTCCAAGATGAGGAAGTTACAAGTGATCCAAGGGAAAAAGTTCAGTTCAATAAAAGTGCTGCAACATAGTTGGAGGTTTGACTCCATAATATTAAACAAGCCAAGCTAGATGAACCCTTTAGGGAAAAATCTCTAGTCTTCAAGAAATGGGGTGTGATTTAAAAAAATGGCACGCAAAGGTGCAATTTTTTTCTTTTTTAAAATAAATGAGTATATTATATTGATTCAGCTAGAATATGGGTCAAAACCCTTACATATAGAGATGGTTCTTCTTCAACACTAGACTAAAATTGTTCACTAAACATCCTATTTCTACCAGGTCTTTTGCATGCAAGGATTCTTACATCATTTATTCTATATATCTCCTAAAAAACCCCACAAAATTTAGCAAAAAAAATAAAACATTCAAACATGACTATATTGCCTGACCACTTACTTCCATTTCTACTTGTTCTCCAACTGTGTGCTCATTCCCCGCTGCTTCCATAGTCGTACTGGGATGGTTAACATTAATGAGGTACTAGCTTGCAAATCCTTCATTGTCATATTAATATTTCTTAGTTGTAACCTCCACCCGTCTTTTAGCATGGATTCCACTCTCCTACTTCCCCATCTAGGAGATACTTCCTAATAAATTTGCTTGCTCCTTGTGTGAACCATTTGTCTTATCATAAAACCGAGATTAGAGCCATTCATAAATATGATGATAGTCTAAATGATCAACTTGTTCATACTTTTAATTAGCTTTAATCTTCTTGTGAACGATAGCTTTATTTTCATGGTATATGACTAATGGAAGGAATAACTTGGTCCTCGGTAATGTTCCCCTCTTCTAAACTAGCTCCCTTATTGGCATGTTCATGGACAATTGAATTGTTTTCCCTTTTTATATGATAAAAAATAATGGTTTCAATCTTTTGTATCTGCATCCCTATTCTTTTAGTTAATAGAGACTAATTTGTCCCAGGTGATCTCTTAATTTGATAGAATTTTTGAATTGTTATCATGCAGTCTTTGAATACAATAAGTTGACGAATTTCCTTTGCTAAGGTTACCCTTAGCCCTTGCCATAGTGCTAAGGTCTCTGCTTGGTTGTTTTTTTGTCGATCCTAAGCCCTAAGTGAATTTCCTCACTCTTTCTCCTTTGAGGTTACATATGACCCCACCCGCTCAAGCCTCGCCCAAGTTTCCTTTTGACACTCCATCAAAGAATAACTGGTATTTCCTTAGAGAGAGAAACCAATCCTTAAAATGTTCTCCTTCCATTCTGATTATAAATGGGAGAGATGAGTTGTGAGGTTTCAATCTACCAACATTATCTGGTGCTTTTCTTATTTTGAGCCAATCAGATTCCTTTAGTGAAATATTCTCTATCTCATCAGGATCAAATCCATTGGAAGTTATGACTTTGACAAGGAGCTGAGTTTCTTTCATTGCTTCTCGGACTGGATCAGACTTGATATTCTTGAAAATGGATTGATTATGAGTAAGCCAAATTAACCAACATATATATTAGGGTATTGCAACCCAACATCTTACATAGGTGTAGTTTTTATACAAAGCAAGAATTAAAGTGTAACAGCCCTGGTGAAAATTCCATGTAAAAATATATAAATACCACGGATGATGAGACACATATTCCAAGCTAAATGGTGGGCAAGACATCCTAGGGGGTGTTCATTTGGTTGTTTATGGCTAAGGAAATTGGCAAAGGCAATGGCTAAGGCATTAAAGAGGCAAAAAGGTATTTTGGCACATTTATTTATGAAAATAATGGAAATTAGGAGAAAAGGAAGGTAAAAGGTCACAGGTTGCATGTGAGGAGGAAAATCAAGGAAAATAATGGAAATTAGGAGAAAAAGGCGTTGAAAGGTCATAGGTTGCATGTGAGGAGGAAAATGAAGGAAACTAATGGAAAATGAAGAAAATAGAGGCCTCATTAATAAAAAGGCTTCTAAGAATCAGTGGGCAAGACTTGGTTTGTTTAGTTTTTGAGCTCTCTCATTATTCTCTCTCTCTCATACTCTTGGACACTTAGATTTTTCTTGGAGCACTTTTGCATTGGAGCAAGAAAAGCAAAGAAGGAAAGAGGAAGCAAAGATCAAGCAGTGAAAGGGAGGATCAAGTAGCTACAATAGGCTTCATTGCAAGTATCAAATTGCATGTGTGTTTTTCTTGCTAGATTTGGCATGCATCAAATTGCATGTGTTTCTTTTCTACCATGACATGGGTTTTGCCAGGTATGATAGTATTTTCAGCCTAGCCTTGCCATTTCCTTATAGCTTTGATGAGATAGGTTCTCTCATGCATTTTGTGAGGGATGGCCGGATTGGATTCGAAGCTGAGTGGGGTGGATCTTCAAATTGAAAAACACATGGTGGTAGTGGTCCCTGAACCAGACTAAGGATGCACGAAGCCATTGGCCTAGTGAACCCTGAACCGGATTATGGGTTGCGGTAAAGCCAGATTGTGTGCCTCGGTGGGCCTAGGAATCCTTGCCGGTGAATGGCAGGATATACGATAAAGCCAAGAGGTGGATTTTCTCTCCGTTGGGCCTAGTGATTCCAAGATGGACTACTTGATAAAGCCTAGAGAGTATGTCTTAGTGTAGGGCCTAGTGATCCCTCGATCAGACTGCAGATGCACGGTAAAGCCTGAGAGACTAGGAGGCACTCAAATTCCTCACGGTGTAGGCAAAGAACTCCAGTGGCATCCACATTGATTGGTGTTTTTTGATGTGTTCTATGAGTCCCACATTCATGCTTGGAATATGGCACGGGGGTGATTGGCTGAAGAGAGACTTGGCTCATCCAATCTTGGTCGAGTGGAATGTGGTAGTCCCATCACCGGTTGGTTCATTGCATTTATTAATGAAAAATTCATTCCCTTGATTTTCATGTGAAAATGCACTGATATATATATATATATATATATATATATATATATTATAATATATATAATATATTATATATATAATATATATATATATATATATACATATATATATATATATATATATATATATATATATACATGGGTTTTGATGGATGATATGTTTATTGTATTTTTGTTCCTGTTATGTTGTTTATATTCACATTTACCTCGGAGGGTGTTACAAGTGGTATCAGAGCATGGTTCAAACATTTGGATTGGATGGGCTCTATCATAGGTAAAATGAAGAACAAAGGTTAACTTTTAGACCTTTCTGTCATATCTATTATAACTTTTCTTCTGTGGAATATTAGAAGTCGAAAATTTTTCCATACTGAAGGTAAATCCCACTGATAATGTGGTAAAAATTTCAGATATTGGTTCACAATACTTTAGGAATTATGATCTAAGGAAGATGACCTTCCTGAATGCACCTTTAAACAGGTCACATTGGCATTTCTGCAATAACTTTTCTTCTGTAGGCTTTCAGAAGCTGAAAATTTGTCCATATTGAGGTGACATACCACTAATTATGCGATAGAAATTTCAGATATTGGGTCGCAATATTTTAGGAGATATGAGTAGAGGGAGTTGAGCCTTCTGAATGTTCCTAAAATCAGGCCTCAAACACGTCACATTGTCATTTTCATTATAACTTCTCTTCTGGGCACTCTCAGGAGCTGAATTTTTTTCCAAAATGAGAGGAAATCCCACTTATATTTTGATAAAAATTTCAGACATTTATTCGCTATATTTTAGGAGATATGACCAGTGGAAGTCAAGATTTCTAGATACTCCTAGATCTGCATCAAATAAGATTGTGTTGGTATTTTTGTTATAACTTTTCATCTATGAAATCTCAGAAGTTGAAACTTGAACCATATTGAGGGATAATAGCACTGATCATATGGTTCAATTTCCATAACCTGTACTACTACAGTTTAGGATATATGCATTAAATCATTCGCTATATTAGTTTGCATGCAAAGTGTTTGATGAAATGCTTAAATGGTTCAATGATTAATTGCGTACAAACTGTTTGATAAAATGCCCCAATGAGTATGTTGTTTATGGTTGGGAATAGTATTGATGTGTAATAGTATTGTTGTAGTGATATATGCTTACTTTTCTGCAAATATTTTGCTATATTAGTTTGCATGTAAAGTGTTTGAAGAAATGCTTACATGCAAATGTAATAGTATAATAGTTGTTTGAAGAAAAATGTAAAAGTATGGTAATTGTTTGAAGAAAATGTTATTTTTTTGGATGGGATAGTATTGTAGAATGATAATATGGATGTAGTTGATCTATGCCTATTTGCATGCAAATAATTTGAAGAGTTGCATGTAAGGAATTTGAAAGGTTGCATGCAAGGAATTTGAAAAGTTGCACGTAAGGAAATGGAAAAGTGGCATGTTTTTAGTAATTATGTTACAAGTGGAATAAGTGTAATATTTTTGAATTAGTCTCATGCAAATGTGTGAGAAATAAAAATCAATTTCTTTTCAAGTGTGGTTAAATTTAGTAGAGCTTTGGAGATTCCATTTCCATAATTGGACATTGGATATCAGGCCATTATAGTAGCTTCCTCCTTCTACCTTAGTGTGGACCATGGATAGTAAGGGGTATGTTTTAGGTTTTTATTATTTGTGAATGTTGATTTCAAATTAATAGACACGATGTCTTGATTTTTGGAAGATTTGACTGACTGTGTATGAATTATATGTCGCTTACATGTTGATTTCATGATACCTACTTACATCCTTGTATGTTAGGTTACATTTTTGAATATTTTGATTACATGTATCAGTCTTGTAGGTTGATTACAAG
>APFE031166964.1:6950-22518 GCA_000404065.3 Pinus taeda | reverse complement strand
TTATATTGTGACTCCTTAGACTCCTATATATAGAAAGGAGGTTTTTTCATTTGAATCATTCAAGAATTGTTCATTTATGTAATGTAAAGGAGGTTGCCCCCTCGAAGAGGCTGAATTCTAAGGCATTTATCTCCCTTTTCTATCTTTTTATGAGCTAGTTTCATAGCAACAAAGTTGTGGATATGTTATCTAGACCCATTATAAATGCATCTATTAGAGCCTAGATTTGCCTCAGGCTGAAAAGGCAAGGTTCTAGGTCCACATCAAACCACGCTGAACCTCGTAGCTAGCCCTACGAGGACAGGAGAGGGCTCTCTCCAGGTCAATCTCGGCAAAAGATGATCAATGAGGCTAGAGATGACTGAAATAGAAGCTAATTTTAGGCTAGGTATGACGTACAAAGGTTTGATTTGAGTTTTTAGGAGTTTTTGTGTTGAAACAGGGAAAGGAAAATTTGGGCTTGGGGATGAGGCATAGTTTTTGCAGAGGTCTATTTGGGGCAAGGTAGGCGATCATCTTAATGCTTTTAAAGGGAATGAATGGGTAGATCATACTGGTGAGGAGCTAAGGAGATCAAGAAGCTTTCAAGGATTCTCCTTAAACAGATGAAAACATGGAAAATCAAACAAACTTAAAGGCAGAGCATAACAATCTATGGATTCTACTTTAACACTTCATTTGTTCAATTGCAGAAGATGAGAGAAGGAAAATGATACACATAACAACTTACAATTACTGAGATAAGCATACCGTCAAAACATAAAGCCACATGGATCCTAAACAGTGCTACAAAACCCTGGTCTTTCCTTAGCCAAAAAATGCAGAGAAAATATGTACAATAGTATGCCAAAGCAATCCCAAGTGTCCAACCCTGAAAATGACTTAGAGAATACATGATATAGACTAGCCCAACCCATTCCCTTGCCTCTAGGGGTCGAGCTCATCATTCTAGGAGCTGATCCAACTGATTCTAAACCAAGTACTGAAATCTAGGCAATCAAAACAACTTGCCTCTATCTGTTATGAAACTGATTCATTCATTTAATTTTCACTTTTTAGTGAATGAATCATCTAGAACAATTAAATAAGTGCCAAAATTACATCATGTTTACCCAATTATATAAAGATAGATCAAAAATTACATCAAGAAGCAAAACTAGTCAAACTGGCCGAATTTCTGAGCTGGAAGGTGAAAAATTGGGCAAAAATCCTCTGTGCGTCGCGCCAAAATCTCTGTGCATCGCGCCACTTTGAGGCTAAGTTTGAGGTACTTTAGACAGTCGAAATTGTGCCCAAGTGTGCTTGTTAGAAAGCCTTGCTTGTCTACTTTCCAACCCAAGTGGAATTTTCCAATTTGGTGTCCATTTGCCCCTTCAAAAGTGCATTCTCCCAAGATTGCTTCTTGTGTGTCAAAATAGGGGCAGTGAGGTCATTTTTTGGGCCTTTTTTGACCTTTTGGGGACACAGAACTTGATGAAATCCTTAGTTAATCCATGATCATACATAACTTTCCATAAAAAACCTAGAAATATAAACTTTTTGGTATTTGGAGCTCCCTAGGAAAAGCGCGTGCCACGTGGTGCGGCGCACAGGGAGAAAAACCCTGTTTTTTGCCCCAAAAAAGTTCAAAATGCAAAAATTTGCTCCAAATTCCTTGAAATTTGGGTTGTAACTTGTTCATCACATGTTATGCTAGGTCAAAGAGGCCTCGGCCAAGATTCGAAGCCGATCTTGCTCTTTTTTCCTCTTTTGCCTTTTTGTCGCCTTCCTCAATTTCGCCTTTAGGCTCCTGATCCGAGCCTTGGAACTCATATTGCGTGCCCTGTAATGGACAACCATATGCCTCAATAATGCATTATCCTTGTCGACCTTCTCATCACATTAAGATCAGTGGATGAGTCACTTTGATTTTCTACTTCATATTCAAATGAATGACCATACGACATCACTGCGGGTAAACAAACTGCCTTGAATGACTGTTGATATATGAAACTGCTGTTAAGATGTGTTGAAATCTACCACCAAGGGAAAATGTAACCAGGGATGTTAAGAAAGGGAATGATATAAAAGGATGAGGGACTTATGGGGAGGAATTATGTTTAGGGGCATGTAGGAGGGTTTTGGGGATTTTATAGTTGACAAATGAGTGGAGGGGATAGGGAATAGGGGTTTAGTAATGTTTTAGGGTAGGGGAAAATGGGATAGGGGGAAGGGAACAATGGAAAGAAGGGGAAAAATGAGAGGTGAAAGAGGAGCCTTGGCCTCACCACAACAAGTTTGCAACCTTAGCAACAATGTTTTTTGACGATTTCAAATGAGTTTTTATTGCAACTATAAATGGCCATGAACCACCATCACATCCACAAAATTTGATGAGCAAGCCAAGATATAGAACCTACCTGGAAATTGGAAGGAATTCCAAATGATTTGTGGCAAATTTGGAATAATTTCGGGCCTTGGTGGGTGTACGCCGCGCAGCAAACCCAGTGCGTCGCGCTCTGTATATGCGTTGCGCCCGTGTTAACTTTACACTGTGGGGTAGCGCTCTGTGCGCCGCGCTCTCTATGTGCGCCACGCTCCTCTGTGTGTGTGCTGTGCCCTCAAAAACGACTCCAAACTCACCCAAACGTGTGCTAGCTCTCTCACAAAATTTGCAATGCTTCTCTATAACCTTGATCTGCACAATGACCTTGTTTTCTTGAGGAAATTCTTATATAAAGACTTTGAAGTCATGGGTTAAATTTTTGCTTCCTCAAAACCCACTTTGCTAATGTCTTGTTTTGGCACTTTTTTGCAGGGACGGTAGCATGTCTTGACCAAGGAATACCAAGGCTGCGCCTGGAGATTTCAACAACTGAAAAACTTTTTTGAAAATTACATGGCAATATACACAAAAAACGAAATGTCGACTTTGCTTCAAAACAGAGTTTTGAAGAAAAGTCATAATCTATCCATATGACGATGAAATTCTTTGAGATGAGAACTTATTAAGGACCTCCCTCAGGCCTGCCGGCTTTATTGGACATCTTGAAGACACAACTTGAGAAACCCTAGACCTAGTGACTGAAAGGAATCTTACTAATCAAAAGACTAAAACAGGGTTGTAAGTGACTCAAAAACTTGATTTTGATGGACAGACCTGAACCAGCATGGTAAGGCATGAGGGGTAATGAACAACAAGTCCCTTCCGTCAGATTATGGCATGCCCCTAGCGGAATGCAACTGAGTGAAGCGAGCGAGACGCCTACAAATGAAATGCAATAAAGAGAAATGATCTTTGACGGAGGGATGTAAAGACCGACTCTAACATCGTCTACTATACTTAAGCATAATTATGTACTACATGAAAGCTACATTGAACAATATGCTCGAGATATAGACTTTAAAGATGTATATGCAAATTTGAGTCGAGGCAAAAGAGTAGAAGAATTGGATTATCATGTAAAGGACCGACTCTTATATCACTGTGGGAAACTCTGCATTCCACAAAATGAGAGAGTAAAGATAATTAGAGAAGCGCACACTTCTCTGATATCAGGTCACTTTGGGGTAAGTAAAACAGTTGCATAGCTGCAAAGATTTTGTTATTGGCCAAAAATGAATGAGACAGTTTCTAGATATGTAAGAGGGTGTACTATGTGTGCTAAAAGCAAGCCCGACAATAGAAAACTAGGCTTGTACACTCCATTACCAGTTCCTTCTCACCCCTGGGAAAGTGTTTCCATGGATTTTGTTGGAGGACTGCCTAAATCTAGGAAAGGTCATGATTATATGTATGTGGTTGTGGATAGGTTCAGCAAAATGTGCATTTTGATACCTTGTAATAAGCAGGTTACAACTGAACAAACTACAAAACTATTCTTTGAACATGTATGGGTTCATTTTGGATTGCCCACTTCCATTGTATCTAATCGAGACACCCGATTTGTGGGGAGGTTTTGGTCAAGTCTATGGGAGATGATGGACACCCAACTGAAGAAAAGCATAGCTTTTCATCCACAAACTGATGGCTAGACGGGAGTAGTTAATAAGATAGTGATCCAATTACTCAGAGGATATTGCAGAAGATATCCTAAGCTTTGGGATGAACATTTGTGTTATCTGCGACATGCTTACAATAGAGAAAAACATTCTTCTACACAGAGATCTCCTTTTGAAACCTATTTTGGTTTCACACCAAGGTCTCCTTTGGATTTTGTCTTTCGTAAAGATACCACAATTGATGTACACAGTGATGTGGACAAGGCAACTAGGTTCATTAAACAGATCCAGGAGATCCATCAGGAAGTACAGGTACAACTGGAAAAGAGCCAAGCCAAATACAAGGCTAGGCATGACAAGCATCGGATGGAGCATAGTTTTCAAGTTGGAGACCAGGTCTGGCTGCATATCAGCAAGGACAGGATGCAAGGTGAAGGTAAAAAGCTAAAGCCTATTAGGTATGGACCTTTTAGGATACTTGAGAAGATTGGTGAAAATGCTTTTCACCTTGATATACCAGCTTACATGCACATCTACTCAGTCGTAAATGCAGATTGCTTGAGATTGTTTGAACCTTGAATGATTGAGGATCCTGAAGAGCAAAGTCAATTTCCTTCTATTGATGACCTGCTACCTAGATATTTGAATGAATTGCAGGAAGACATAGTATTAGACAGGAAGGTGAGGACAACGTGCAAAGGAGATGTTGAGCACCTCAGAATTGGACTCAAAGGTTTGAAGCCAAGTAGTGCAAAGTGGATTGAGATTGGGCAAGTGAGACAGCAGTACCCTCACTTAATTGATGCTTGAAAGAAACCCAACTTTTGGTGGTCCAAAAGCTTTTCAGTGGGAAGGCCGTGATCCAAATTGGATCCATAAAGAGTAATTAATAGAGCCATGGTTGTACCAGGTTAGGACAGACTTCAAAGAATTTAAAAGCAACGATCAAAAACACCTTTAAACCAGTGGCAGTGGTAGCCAGCATGGAACGACGAGGACTTTGGTCAAAGCACGCTGACCAAGGCCCATGGAGACTGCGCGGGAGGCGAAATTAGCACCTGGGAGGCCTCGATCAGGAAATAAAGGGAGTTTTTGATGTGCGATTAGCGCTTAGCGAAAACCCTCAAAATGGAGAAGCCCCAAGCACTCGGTCGTGTGGGAGCCAGGAAAACCGTGGGACAAAAGGCTAAGTGCTAAAGGTGAGACCCACTCCAAAACCGGTGGTATTGATCGGGGGCATCCATGGGTGGTAAGCAGTTTTGATGAAAAAGGAGCGATTCCACTCAATGCCCGACGCGTGGCAAGTGGAGGAGAAAGAAAACCGCCGCTCATCGCGCACTAACAGTTGAGCTAGTTCAACCGCGCGGGATGAGCGAATGGCGTCAGATCTAGGGGCTCCAAATCTAACGGCTGAGATCGCGCCTGATGGAGAAGATGGAATTGACGGAGGGTTTAGCCACGATTTAGAAGAACTTGAGGTCCGTTTTGACTGCCAAGGTGGTGGAAGACTCATTCCACGACGTAACCGAAGAATTGAACCGATGAAGCAGGCTGGCGCGGTTCGCAGGAGGACAAGTGGCCATCCCTGTGATTCTGATGATGACGCCGAGAATAGGGAACTCCAAGTGCAGTTGCAAGCAGGCGATCTGACGGAGGTGGAAGAGGAAGTGAACTGCCATGAGCTCAAATGGCTTTTAAGCCATGTATAGACTAGACATAGGGCAAATGAAGTCAGGAACCGAAGACGAAACACCAAAGACAGAAGACAGAGAAGAGAAGAACCAGTGAAGCAAAAAGTAGAAAGAAGACAGAAGGGTCGAGCTAACCAAAGGCAGCATCAAGCACCAGAGAGCTTGAGAGATTCAAGCCATCCTTGAGAGGATCTGTTAGACCAGAGAGGTCAAAGAGCTGGCAAAGAAAAGAGTCTGTGTACTCTAGTGGTTTGGGGAATCCAAGAACCATCCTGCCAAGCCAATCTGTTTCAGGAGACTCATATTGAGCTCCTTCATTGTAATTGTCTGCTTCAAGACATAATAAAAAGAAGGCCACCACTCAAGCTGGACTGGAGATGTAGCCCTAGAGGATAGGGTGAACTCCTTATTAATTGCTTGTGTTCTTGTATTTGCTTACTGAATTTCTCTGTTGTTTTCCATTTCAAGTATCTATGTATTTGCAATCTGATCGATCCGTTGCTTAAATAACATGGACACACAACAACATATGAGTCTGTAATACCTCTAATTAATAATTCTTAACTGAGGTCACTCATAGGGTGATTATCAGATCATGCATATGGCGTTGTGTACATGTGATGTCGCGTGCATGTCGTGCGTGTGGTATTGTGTACATGAGGCGTGGTGTACGCATTGTATAGTGGTGTAGTGTACATGTGGCATTGTGCACACATTAAGTAGATGATGTCATGTACATGTGATGCAATGCACATGTTGTGCAGGTGGTGTGGTGTACCGGTGGTACTGTGTACATGTCGTACATATGGTACTGGTGTATGTGTGGTATTGTGTGCATGTCATCCATGTTGTGTTATGGGCATACATATTATGTATGTGCATCATGTAGTCATGGTATTACATTGTGTGTACTCGTTGTGTTGTACTCTATGTAGGTACATGTATTGGGTGGTATTGCACATCGGGAATAAATGGATGCATTGTATTATATACACTGGGTGTAGGTGTATGTGTTGTATGTGAGGTGTAGATGCATGTATTGCATGGTGTGGTATGCCATGTGGTTGTATGTGTGTGATGCACACTATGTGTCTATGCACGTGGTTGAGGAGAAGGCTCTGGGTGTTTGTCAAGTGTAGCAACTCATCTAGAGTGCGTATGGAATAAATACAAAGGTAGAAGCTAAGGATTGATGAAAGGATAAGTATCAACATTTTATTTCAGTTTCATTATGCATGTGATTTATTATGCTGGCCCATGATGATTACATGTGATCTATGATTTTGGTTTATGATGGTTACATGTGATTTATGATGTTGATCTATGATGGTTGTATTTTGAGCTAACCATATGTGATATGTTTATAGATGATGTTTTGGTCAAAGATGCTAGTTTGACTTCTTGTGACAGGAAGCAAACATGATTCCAAGTGTACCTTGACGAACTACTAATGAGGTATGATGTGAATTTATTTCAGTTTATTTTAAATCTGATGGAAGTTACGTGCTTGGTACAGTAATGCATGAACATGATCGATTGGGCAGTTGAAATCAACTACAAGAATTAGCAACTTGATATGGTCGTTTGGTGGTTGCTTATGGTGGTTTGGTATTTGCTTTATGATGGTTTAGTATTTGATTTATGTTGGTTTAGTATATGCTTTATGGTGATTCATATATGCTTTATGATGATTGATATATGCTTTATGATGATTTGATATGTGCTTTATGTTGGTTGATACATGCTATATGATGTTTTGATATATGCCTTATGATGTTTTGATATATGCTATATGATGATTAGTGTATGATTGATATATGTTTGGTATATGATTTGGCATATGTTTTGGTATATATATTTTGATGATGTTGTTATATGTACGCTCGTGTATGGATGTAAATACTGTAACAAGCTATGTTATAAAGCTCCTCTATGCAATATGGGTGTAATGTTATTATGCTATCATGTGGTTATGTTATTATGATGTTATGATGTCATATGAGTTTTCTTAAGCAGAATGATCATTGTAAATATTGTAATGAGCTGTGTTATAAAGCTCCATTATGCGGTATGTTGTCATGTTGTCATGATATTTTGATTTTGAGCAGATCTTTCATTGTAAATACTGCAACAAGCTGTGTTATAAAGCTTCATGGGCAGTATGTTTTTTTTCAATGGTCTTTTGGTTATAGGTGTCAATGAACACCGCTGACGATGTTCCCCCAAGGGGGAGGGTTTTGTAACATCCCTCATGAAAATTCCATGTAAAAATATATAAATACCACGGATGATGAGACACGTATTCCAAACTGAATGGTGGGCAAGACATCCTAGGGGCTGTTCATTTGGTTTTTTATGGCTAAGGAAATTGGCAAAGGCAATGGCTAAGGCATTAAAGAGGCAAAAAGGTATTTTGGCACATTTATTTATGAAAATAATGGAAATTAGGAGAAAAGGAAGGTAAAAGGTCACAGGTTGCATGTGAGGAGGAAAATGAAGGAAAGTAATGGAAATTAGGAGAAAAAGGAGCTAAAAGGTCATAGGTTGCATGTGAGGAGGAAAATGAAGGAAACTAATGGAAAATGAAGAAAATAGAGGCTTCATTAATAAAAAGGCTTCTGAGGATCAGTGGGCAAGACTTGCTCAGTTTAGTTTTGGAGCTCTCTCATTATTCTCTCTCTCTCATACTCTTGGACACTTAGATTTTTCTTGGAGCACTTTTGCATTGGAGCAATAAAAGTAAAGAAGGCAAGAGGAAGCAAAGATCAAGCAAGGAAAGGCAGGATCAAGTAGCTACAACAGGCTTCATTGCAGGTATCAACTTGCATGTGTATTTTCCTTGCTAGATTTGGCATGCATGGGATTGCATGTGCTTCTTTTCTACCATGACATGGGTTTTTATAGGTGTGATAGTATTGTCATCCTAGCCTTGCCATTTCCTGATAGCTTTGATGAGATGGGTTCTCTCATGCGTTTTGTGGGGGATGGCCGGATTGGATTCGAAGCTGAGTGGGGTGGATCTCCGAATTGACAAACACATGGTGGTAGTGGTCCCTGAACCAGACTAAGGATGCACGAAGCCAGTGGCCTAGTGACCCTTGAACCAAACTATGGGTTGTGGTAAAGCCAAATTGTGTGCGTCGGTGGGCTTAGGAATCCTTGCCGATGAATGGCAAGATATACGGTAAAGCTAAGGAGTGGATTTTCTCTCCATTGCGCCTACTGATTCCGGGATGGAATGCACG
The DNA here is from genome assembly GCA_000404065.3 of Pinus taeda. NCBI lineage: Eukaryota > Viridiplantae > Streptophyta > Pinopsida > Pinales > Pinaceae > Pinus > Pinus taeda. The sequence continues at coordinate 13,601 of APFE031166964.1, read as the reverse complement.
GTAAATATTGGAGAGTATGTCTTGGTGTAGGGCCTAGTGATCCCTAGATCATACTGCGGATGCACAGTAAAGCCTGAGAGACTAGAAGGCACTCAAATTCCTCACGTTGTAGGCGGAGAACTCTGGTGGCATCCACATTGATTGGTGTTTCTTGATGTGTTCTATGAGTCCCGCATTCATGCTTGGAATATGGCACGGGGGTGATTGGCTGAAGAGAGACTTGGCTCAACCAATCTATGGTTGGGTGGAACGTGGTAGTCCCATCACCGGTCGGTTCATTGCATTTATTAATGAAAAATTCATTCCCTTGATTTTTCATGTGAAAATGCACTGGTATATATATGGATTTTGATGGTTGATATGTTTATTGTATTTTTTTCTTCCTATTATCTTGTTTATATGCACATTTACCTTAGAGGGTGTTACACAAAGATTACCTAGGTGCATTGTTAGTTGCAAAATTCCAAGGACTTAAGCAAGAAGCTACTAAATTCATAATTAGTTGGTATCATGATGGAGTTTTATGGTTGGAGAGATCATTACTGATTACAACAAAATTAATTTAGAAAAATCACCGACTTGCCTCATTGAGAGGAAAAAATCCCAAAGATGGTTGACTCCAACATAAGGCTCAAACAATTCATTGGGGCAACAATGACCAAAAATTCTAAGGGGCTTATTATTAGTTAAGTGCAAGACCCTCAAGTTAAAAGGGAATGTATAATAGTTTCATTGTGCCTTACTTTGATAGGTAGGATATCAGATGTTAAGCTGAATATGATGGACTTGATCGAACAAATAACTATGTCAGGGAAGAAATACAACTAGGTAGATAACCTAGCAGATATGGTGAAGACCAACTACTAAGAATTCTAGAATTCAAGTAAGACTATTCACTTCCCTTCATTGTTAATTTGGCTCACTATGTTGCAAGTATCTCAAGTTGGAGAGGATGTATTTACTAAGAAGTTGTTTGCATTAATGAGAAACTTTAAGTTTTTTTACACATAGTTGGTTGGGTATTCCTGAGTTGAAATCCCGCCAAGAAATTTTTGCAAATTGGATACTTAACATAAATTGGTACAAAATAGATGGATGGTGTCACAAAAAATTCATTGGGCCCTACCCAACACATCTCATATTCGATTAGGTCTTTACTTGAAAAAGGTTTGTATGTCAATTTATTCGACATACATCCAAATGAATTTCCATACTAGCCTTTAGCCCAACAAATTTTCGCAGAATTAAGTCAACATACAAACATTATATTTCCTATTCTAGAATGTGTTTTGTATGTTGAAACTGAAGTCATCCTCCTGTTTACAAATGGTGATTAGGAAGAATAAAGGGAGGATGAAAAATATGCTATTCTATTTCAAGTCAACTTGGTAGAGGCTTCCAAAAAATTGACAGCAAAAGAAGTGGATACAACAGTTGAGGATGAACGACCAGTCGACATCAACTAAGATGATGAAGTGAAGGATATTACTCTGGATGACCCTAAACTATAGAAACGTTTTGACACCATAGCCAAACAATTACTTTAATTAATAAAATCTAAGGGAAATTTAGAAAGAAGGAAGAAGAAGATTAGGATCATCAGTTGGGCTTGACATTTTACGAACATTAGGCCAGGAAAGGGAAATTTTTATTGATTGATACTATCAAACAAAAAATGTTGGTGGAACATGAAAGGGAAGAGAAACAAAGAGAGGACACAATGCATTCAAAACTACTAACCAAAACTTCACCAAGTAAAGAAACAAACATACAATCAAGTAAACAGAAGAATTAGAAAATAAAGAAGTTTGAGATTGATCTCACAACTGACTCCCCATTAGCTAGTTCAATACCTAACCAACAAGAAGTTAGTAAGCAACATACAGAGAAGGAATTACATATTGATGGCTAGGATATATTGTCAAGGCATAATATATTAGCAAACTTGGGAAAATAAACTTAGGTTGAGGAGGAATACCACACTTCCTACCATAAAAATAATAATAGCATACAATACAAGGAACAAAAATTGGTGCCCCACAGTAGGCAGACAAACTAGGTCAGTCGAACCTTGTGGACAAGTCAGCTCAAGCTTTTGGGGTGGGACCTATTAAATGACCTAGTGAGTAGAAAATTATGGAGAAGTAAGAGATGCCAAAAGGAGTTGCATAGAAAACCCTACCATACGAATTGACATACACATAAGATAAATAGGTCTTTCATTTCTTAGCCCATACAACCAAGAAAGCAAAAGGAATATGGAAGAAGAAGGAATTTGTTGGTGTTACACTTCATCATAAAAAGTGGAAAGAAGAGGAGATTTGGACTAATTGCATGAACTTGGAAACAAAAAGGCTTCAAATTTCTAGTCTGGCCCACACTGGTGATCCAATTATTGTTATTCACAAATTGTCCACCAACTGATAGATTATAAAATACATATGAAAGATAAATTCAACTGCTTACAATGGAAGGATAAAACACAAGGAAACAAACAATAATCGATTGTTCTACAACAAGAGTTTAAAGCTTTTGCATAGGTAAAGACCATGCTAGAAGAAAATATGGACATAACAGCTACACTAAGTGTCATCCTTAATAATTTTCCAACATAATTGTCAAATAGATGTAATTGACTAAGAGTACAACAACTAATGATCAATGATTTTTTGGCAAGGTAGACAACTGCCTTTGAACCTCGAGCCATAGCAACATTAAGAAATACAATTGTACAGGAGAAGAAGGTAGAGAGCAATATCGTATATGAGGAGAGACAATGGTCAAGAGAAGGAAAGAAAGCCTAACTTGAGGTCACTAACACTATTGAGTACCTACAAACCATAAATGAGAAGATATGGAAGTTGGAGCAATAAGGTAATCTTGACCTACCTTCCTTCCAAGTGAGATCCTTGTCTAATAAAATCAAAATTTTGGTAGAAATGAAAACCATTGAGGTGCAAGCACAACATTCAATTAAATATTTGTTAATATTTGACCAATATCTTCAAACAATTGCACTTGTTATGCACCAAACAACATTTGGCAAAAGTCTGACTCTAACACCTTCAGTACAATCGACTCCACCATGACCCAAATTTCAATTTTTTCACTGACTACGTTAGAATGTGTCCCATTAGGTCAACCAACAGAATTAGCTACTTCTGAGATTGAGGTTGAAGGCTCCAACTGGTTTCTAGGGGAAGGAGAAAGAAGAGGTATCTACATATTGAGCCCTCAAGTTGAAACACTCATAATGATAGGGGCCCAAAATGTTGACCCAGTCGACTAGCCAATTCAAAAGGACACTCAAGCAAAATCATCTCCATCACTATCTACTGCAAAATTAACATTCATTAGAGACATAGCTAACTCTTTCTCACTCTCTCATTCTCACATTCTATTTCTTTTGAAAATTTTCTCTCTAAAAATTGTAAAATACTATTTAAGGTTAATCAACATACTCAAGAAGATGAAGGTTGATGTAGATCACTCAACTGAATCCTCCTCCTTTGGTCTTCTCTTTGAAACCTGTTTTCAATCAACAAAAAATTAATGGGTAGGAGTATATTCAAAGCCAAATTGAGTGCATAACATGAAATAAACCATTAATTCATTGTAAAATCATATATTGGTTAAATAAATATCAAATTAGAACAAGAGGAAAAAAAAATTACTAATCAAATACAACAACAACACAAAGGTAAATATATCAAACAATTCATGTTGGAGGAACTACTTGGAACCATCCTTCGGATCCCTCCACCCTAGGTGATTAAAAGTCTCTTCACCAAATATTTTGCGCTGAAATAAGATAGAGAAAGAGGATCTTCTCAAGGACTGGAAGTGATAATAAGATCAAGAAACAAGGGTTTCCTTATTGAGAAAGAAAACTCAAAGGTAAGGGAATTTTAGACAAGGATCCATGGTAAAATCACTAGCATAAGGATACTTGATCAAAACTTGTGCTTTACTCTTCCCATGGCATGAATAAATATCCCCAAAGAGTGGTTAGGGTCATTGGGGTATAAACTATAAGAGGTGGATCTTGATTAAAACTATATGCGACATTTACTAAAGAAAAAGGTGCGTGTGTGAACTCAAATAATATTTTTTAAAGAGTTCTTTCGGGGAAAATGTTTGCAATGGGGATAGTGATGATAAGATTAGGTCAATATAAGCATCTTCATCCAAATATGGGAAAATATGCTATAGCAACAACATTATACCTTTACCTCCCTTATGGTGTTTAATCTTTTTTCTATATGATCCTGTTCTCCCCGATAAAACATAAAACATATTGTATCAATATTGAGATCATTTTGTTGTTATACAAACTCAAGTGAATGTTTTTGTATTTTGTCCCATGTAGTGTTTAAATGTTCAAAATAACTCAAAAAGTTTAAAATGAGTCAAATATCTAGAGCAAGTTTTTGATTCTTTAGAATTGGGAAAGCACAATGAAAATTATGATGCAGTGTGTTAGCTACTTTCAACTCATCAATAGGGTAACTTAAAGACCACCTAAGGATGGGTTGTAATGAATCATTAATACCATAGAGGGTAGGGGGTTGAATAGTTTACAAGATTTTCCACACTTGGCTAGAGTAGCAAGCTTGAAGCCAAAATAAAGGTAGGTTAAAAAAGAATAGGAAGTCAATCACTTTAAGTTATTGGAGGTGTACATTAAACTTGAGAGAATCATTCACATGGTCTTTATCAAAGTGACATTTAAATTTGATGATTTTTCACCTTGCGGTGATAAACATATGGTTTTACTAGAAATATTTGATATATCAAATGTCACAAAAGTATTTCTATTGGTTAAACTAATCTCACATGATAAGAATAGATTGTAGGGGTATTAAAATAAAATAGGGTTACACACTTTATATGTTTTTTTCAATGTGTTGGCCTCTAGTTTGGAACACTTCTCAATGTATTTAAAAATGCGACTTTATAGATCCTAATGTGTTCCTATGTCTTTGTTTTAATGGTAGAATTTATCAAGGTTCTATTTAATTGTTGAAAATTTAAAAATATTTATTTGACTAGACAAGGGCCCCCATATATTATGGCAATTAACTTAGATTATGTATTGATGGATCCCTTCAATAAGTATCATTTGGAGTTCAGTGTGCTATCCTCCAGCCCTTAAAACTCTTCTTTTCTCACATTAATTCACATTTTTAGCCATAATATGCTTAGTAGAAAGACTAAAAGGTGTTTGTCATATTGTATGGCCTAATGTGATTAATATGCAGGTCAAAGAAGCATTTTTTGAGATATTTACCATGTAGCGGCTTGATGGAGACAGATAGAGAAAATATAGGGAGTTTATCCACCTCATTAACTCCCTAACTCGGTTTGAGATCACATAATCCTCTCCAACACCTTGAATTTACTAGCAACTCAGGAACTCCAAGTGAATGACAAGGAAAAAGGGAACTCGATCCACAAATCTCGAGATTTTGGAGAGGAGAATTCCTCCTTTCAAGGAAGTTGCCCCTTAATCATTTTTGTATAAGTAACCCTACTAAAAGGCTCATTAGGATTCACATTTTTGTTGCAACTAAGAGTAGCCACTGAGCCTAGTGCTTGACATTGTTATTATTAATTTTCATATGATGTACGAGTCTATTATTTTCTGTTATGAGAAGTTTACTATTGATCTACATTTGAGTTAGTTTTGGAGGGCTGAAACCCTTGGGTTTAGGTCCAACCCAGAGGCTTTAGTCCCTCTCTTCTATTTTCTTCTTGTTCTTGTTTCAAAGCATTGCAATCTTTGTTGAGATTGCAACAATATGATGGAGCTTAGTGAAAAGAGTCGCCTTCACTAAGTGGGCCCGCAGGCAAATTATGGCGCAAAGTCTATTTTTAGACATATGCATCATGTTTATGAGTTGCAGGATGTTTTTTTATGGATGATTGGTCAAGTTGGAAAAAATAGATGGACTTCTATTTTTAGACAATAGTGGTGACACTATCAAGTCTAATTATAGAGCAGTCAAATATTATTATCTTATAATAATATTTAGACTATAAACTTTATCTTATTCTCTTGGAGCACTTCAGTTTGAGCTACAGATGTGGCACATGCAGTTGTCAGAAGGAAATACGTTTCCTTTGTGGGTCAGTTGAGTTGTTGCATGCATGACTTCAGTTAGAACTCAATCGGTTGAGTTTGGTGGAGTTGATGGAGTTGTGTTCAGTTTGACTTGGTTAAACTAGTTGTAATTAGTCTAACTGCAAATAGACTAATGATGAGTTGTTGAACTAATTATTAACTCATAATGCAACTAAAGAATACATCAGTTAACTCAGTTGCATGTCTGTGCACGTTCAGTTCAACAAGGACAGGTGTTAGAGGATCAGATTGCTATCAGTTGTGACTATAGTTGTGCATGAGGATTTGCACAATCAATGGGATTGAGTTATGCCAATGAGAATTTGCCAATACCATGTGATTATAGCCTCTTCTCACGTGATTCCCAATGTGAGTGATTCTTTTGAGGTAAATATGAGTTTGGTTCAACCATTCTCATCCATTCTTGAGCAGGTATTGAGCAGTGGAGACAGGCAAGCAGTGGAATAGATTTGGAGATCAGATCTGAGCTGTATTGTGTGTAACAGGTGGAGATAGTGTTGGATACT
>APFE031166960.1:21558-59738 GCA_000404065.3 Pinus taeda | reverse complement strand
AAAATATTGATGATAATAAAAAAACCGATGTGAGTTATCAATAAAATATTTTAGTATGCAAGATTAAATAATATTAAAGTGTTGTTCAAAATATATTAACAAAAAAATAATTTTAATATGATAAAATGCTGCAATGCACATGTTATATAAAATGTTTTAATGACCACACACCACACACCACACATATATATTTTAAAAAAATATCCTGTTTATTTACATTTTGTCTATTTTTTAAGTGTTAATTTTTTAAATTATATAATTATCAAAAATACAATTTAAATAAGTGAAAAATTATATATGTATACTTATTTATTATATATATATATATATATAAATTATAATATATACTATTAAACCCACCATTACAAATTTAATTAGATCTATCAAAACATATAGCTGTTTTTTTCAAAAATTTTATTTAAATGAAATTTTCACCTAACAATAATCTCTAATTCATGCCAAATCCTTATGTAAAATAAGTAAGCCCAATCCATACATAAAAAAAAAAAGTCATCAACTGAAAACTCGATCCAAACCTAAATATTTTTTAACATTAGACCTGCGCTACAGGGTTGATTGGTTTTGCTTTAGAAATTTATCCTCCATCGCCTCCATCAGTTTTGTACGTGCAAAAAATCATCCTTGTCATGGAGCAAAAATCAAAATTGTTATAAATGAGAACTACCATCATTCTCAGGGAGGAAAAATCAAAATTCTTATAAATGAGAACTATTCTATGTTGCCCATTTATTTTTTCATATTTTTAATATCATTAAAATCACACATTTTTTTAATATTAAATTACCTAACATACAAAATTATGATCAAAACTATTTTATAAACTATCGATAAATAACAAATTTCATAAAATATTAAGTAGAAAAGCCTCTCTTCAATTATTCATTTCGATTAAATAAAAGAGTAAATTGATGTGGAGAAAACCTTTTCCAAGTTTTAATAAGTCTATCCATATATGAAGCGGGGGCCAACAACTACTCCTGCCTAGGAGCACATACGGTTAAGCAAAGGGAGGTTGCTCCACAACTATTTAAGGTTGATGGCTTCTCATCCTGTGTTTGAATATCCTGTGTACAATATTCAAATGATGGAATTCTAGGGTCTGTTCTACGCGCCTAAGCTTCATGCTAAAGCTCACAAGTAGAGATACGAATGAACAGAAATGAAAAACAGGTGCAACATTGTGTCCCTTTTTTCTTGTTAAATAGATTTTATAGTTTTCAGAATTCTCCAAAATTCATTGCTTCCTGCTAAAGCACAGAAGTAAAGATACGAATGAACCGAAACAGAAACAGAGGCAACATTGCATTCCTTTCTTATTATAAAATAGATTTTATAGTTTTTAGAATTCTCTAAAATTCATTGTTTATAAAGATATGAATATTTCTTTAAAAAATTTTAAACTAATCACGGCCAAAAATATTTTATTTAAAAATAAAAAATAATATATTTAATTGATTAGAAAGATTATACACGAATCACCAGAGCTAACAAGCAATACGTATCACCATACCTAATAAGGAATAGCGGTAGCTTTGTTTAAATATAGTTTAATAAAACAAAAAATAACAAAGACAAAAAATTTCATCATAAAAATAAAGAAACTAATAAAACATTTAAAAACCTAACACTCAATGTAACAAAGGCTACATATGTTTAGCTTAAGAATAACTTAATGAAACTAAAAATGACAAATATAAGGAATTCATCACAAAAATAAAACAACTAATAAAATATTATATTGTTGAATGTGATCACAAAAAATTAAGAAATATGATTAACTAATTTTATTTATATTAAATTACATATATCTATATGTGTTATATATATATATATAATAAATATAATATATATTATTTATTGCCCTATATTAATTTATTAATTATGTCTTTAATTTAATAATAAGTTTTCTTAAAATTGAAAATATTGTGAAGTTATAAGTAATTATTAATAAAAAAAGATAAAAGACAAAATAAAAATAAAAGTCAAATTAAAAATAATTAAACTAAAACTAAATTTAATAATTAATAGAAATGAAGTTACTAAATACCAAATCTCAACCGATCACCTTATAAATAAACAAATTTAAATAATAATAAAAAATACTAAAAATTTAATTTCTACCATTACAATATGGATAAATGTAATAATTTTTTGGTCAGAGATAAACTAATACCCTGTCAAAAAAAACTAAATACATTATACCATACCTACCATAAGTATAATAATAAGAAATATACAACAATCTTTAAAAATCATTAATCTGTCTTTTAATCTCTGTGGACACAGTTGAAAGAGAAGTTGTATAACTGACCCTCGGAGAGCCCAACAATCACTTCTCTAAAACTAAATTACAGTTTTTGGTGAGCAAAATTGCAATTTCTAGGTGGAACTAAATTCACAAAAAAATTACTTCCAAATTGAGAACCGACAAAATGAGTACCCTTATCCACACCTATAAGAAGCAGCCTAAGTGAATGAATAATTAATTTATCTTGAAATTAGAAATTTATGCAGTCTTCCAGTATGCTCTACATAGTGATTGAAAAATGTTTTATCTAACCGCGTGAAGATACCAAAAGCATGGAAGTGCACCCTGCATAGTAAGTGAAAAATATGGTTTCTCCTAGCGCGGAAAGAAGCTAACATTCTGTTGTCTCCTTACTTCCAGCTACAACTTAGAATTAATCCACCGATTGGCGGTCAAACATAGCATTTCAGAGGGGGACACTATTTTGATCTATTAATTCTTTACTACCACAAGTGCTTATGGAACACCGTTCTGTCGTGGTTCTGTAACGTACTAAAAGCGAACATAATTCATGTTAAAGATATTTAAACAGTAAATTAGTGTCAGTTATAATTTACTATATTTTGTGGAATAGTTTTAATTTTACATTTTTTAATATGAAATAGTTAAAATAGCTTTTAACTTTACATTTTTTAATTAATTTTTAAATAGAATTTAAATGGGTAATAAATGAAGACTAAAATCCATATAACAATCTAACGATGTCCGTCTTGTTTGAACTAAGCTCATTTCCCTCGTATTTTTATCTTTAATTGTTTTAAAATGTAATAATAACAAAGAAAACTAAGATACACATAAACAACCTAACTTAGACTTGACAAGCAACTTATTCTGACTGATAATAAAACATGATTAAATAAAAAAGTTACCCATATCATATCATTCTTAAGAACTTTTTTCCTTCTTTTCTTGTCGGCGGTCCTTTCATGTCGATCGTTAAAGTCCACCAATGGACTTAACAAGTTACAAATCTGGCAACATTTTACAAGTTACAAATCTGGCAACATTTTATATATATATATGAGGAAAAATAAAAGTCCTGCTTCCCTGCTTTAATCTTTGCATTAATGAAACTCACGTGAAAGTCATGATGCGATGGTAATGTATTCTCATCAAAACAAAGTTTAAACCATCTTAGTAACACATATTTAAACCATCTTAGTAACACATTTATATTTCGTTAAAGGATAATTTTTATTTGACCGGTTTACCTTATTCCATTCATTAATGAAACCAAGTGTATTCATATTGCGTTCTTATCTAACTAAAGTTTCCAATCAACCTTATTAGTCTGTGCGTTCAGCAGGATTATAGAGATCGTTCGATCGTTGACCACACCTTAATTCATTTTTTGACATATTTTTGGCTTTTTCACATTTTAACCAAAGTTTACTGAGCCAAATTTCATTCACACAAATTTTAAACAAAGATTTTGGGTGGGAAAACATTTTACCTCTTATTACAGTCCCCATGCAGAAAGATTACAGCACTAGCGTTTTACCCGAAGTTTGGTGGATGTAGAAAAATTTAGGCAATATGTTTTATTCCAACTCTAGTGGTTGAGGGAAAGTTTATTTATATTTAAAGTTTTGTATCGAATACACAAGGTTAATAGATTTCATGTAACACTGGAACTTGTTGCACTCCCTCCATTCTTGATGCCAGTTATTTGCTGGAAGAGGATAGGAGTCTCACTTAGAATTTGGTTGCGGTAAGGCAAGTCTTATGAGAATTCATTGACAATTTGGTTGGGGCAAGGTATGTTCGGTTGCGGTAAGGTAAGTTTCATAAGAATTCACTCAGAATTCGGTGAATTCGGTTGGGGCAAGGTACGTCTTATGAAAATTCAGTTGCCTAGACATAAGCCTTATATTGTACAGAGACTTAATACAACACAAGAAATAACTTATTGCAAAAAAGAGTAAAAGAAATTTATTTATGAATGTTTAAGACCACATCATATAAAACATAGGAAATACATTAGCGTGATAAATGGAGGCGGCAGCTCCAAGTGAAAATACAAAAGTTTATTCAAGAATGTTTAATACCACATCACAACATAACATACTCTTTATTATAATATAAAACATAGTAAATACATTAGCTGCAGCTCTAAGTGAAAATACAAAAGACTTGCTCCGATTTAAGCATCACTTGTTGCTATGCAAATGCATCACTTGGGAGTAAATGTCTATAAAACTCTATAAAATGGGTTGTGGAGTAAATGTATCACTCGGTTGCGGAGTAAATGTCTATAAAACTCTATAAAACTTGTTTTCATGAGTCCACCAATATTTCCTCTAAGATTTTCTCCTCACAAACTCTAGCTCTCTAACTTGCCCAACTATACAAATGACTTTTACATCCATATTTATCTCAACATACAAATTTGACATTAATACATGACAGAACAAATAATTAATAAGCAGCATGGGCGATTTGACTTAGTAATTGCTTTTCTAAAAACATCCCTACTGCTTTTTAGAATCGTGAGCCATGTATCTCTACTTAGAATTCAGTCCTTCCGGTTGCAAACAAAATCACAACCTACAAAAATACTTCCGCCAAATATAGTTGTTGTCATGGTGTTTAACACGGTGCTTGGGATTAATATTTCCAAGATGTGCATCCACCTCTCACTTTTCCCTATATCACACAACCCTCCTTCCTTTGAAAGATGCATTCTTTGTCTTTCTATCTTTCTAAAAAACAATTCATTAACGTCTTGCCTGGTTCTCTTCTTCTTGCGAAAATAATTTTTTCAACAAAAAAACTAAAAATTCGTAACGTTAACCTAAGGTGCAAACCTTAAGACAAATTGCCACAAACAAATTTGCTAGAGGTTACAATGCACTAGAACGAATGGATTCAAGGAGACATTAATTCAATATGGAATGGAATAGGTACATGGCTAGTGCAGTTCTTTCCCGAATGCGTGACTCGCCTAGTGAATCTTAGAAGTCTGGATGTTGCTTCAAATCACCTCAAATCTCTCCCCAGATCTATTAGCTTACTTAATAACATTAAAACCCTAACTGTTTCTTAGAATATGCTATACAAAATTGCAAGCATGTTCAAAGTTTTTTTTTTATATTGATTTTCTTAGTTCTTTTGGGTTATGGATATGTAAGTTAATACAGTTATATGATATGAATTTCAACCATTTGGAAGCACCACCAGGGACGTTGGAAGAGTTGATTGCGAATTTCGACCCTTTGGAAGCACCACAGCGTACGGTGGGTTTGAATTTGACGAATCTTGGATTTTAATTTGACTAATCGAAAGAAGTTATCTATACATTGAAATAATATAAATTATCTTCCGCCATCGATCCCCTACTTGAGATCTCTGTGTACTTGATGTCCATTTTAACAAACTAAGACATATCCCCGAAGACACTCATCATCCTAAAAAAATGGAAGTCTGAGCAAGAAATTTCATAATCCGGTGGATATAACAGAATCGATAGGCCGTCTAGCTTGCTTGATGGAGTTAGAGCCTATTTACAACAAATCTCCATCTTCCTTCGTTAGAATGGAACCCTATGATTTTTCCTCTAAGTGAAATAGTACAGCACAACATAGAAGTGGTCAAGCATTACCTAGTCAAACAATTAATGAAAAATAATCATAGCAAATCTCCATCTTCCTTCGTTAGAATGGAACCCTATGATTTTTCCTCTAAGTGAAATAGTACAGCACAACGTAGAAGTGGTCAAGCATTACCTAGTCAAACACTTAATGAAAAATAATCATATGAAGGGGCAGATGGAATTTCACTTAGAATTCTATACTTCCAAAGAGTTTTCCTTACCTTGGAAGCATCTTGTAAGCAATTTTTCTAGTTGATATAACACTTGAGGGGATTGAAGCCTCTAGAATTTCAGAGACCTTTGGAAATTTTGAGCTCCTTTGTCTTGAAAATTGATCAGAGCAAGTGAAATCCTGTCTAAACCAAACCAAGGTCTTGCATCCTGAGATTGAGATTAATTTTTCGTAAAATCCTAATTATTTACTATGTACTTCACTATTGTGCATATAAATTGCGTTTATAAATGATAGTCCCTGTGATAACTGCACCACCTTGATCACTAGAAGAGGAATGAGCCTATACTCGCATAGTCTGAGGACCAAAAAAGTTGTTGTTTTGCTATGCAAATCCTTGCGGCCATTATCATTCACTTATTTCCACCGAAACAATGATTTCAACCGCAGCAATGGTCTTCATGGGCATGGACCATTATATGAACTTCTAAAAAAAGTTGTATATCCCCTCGGACTCTTACCTCCAATCATCAGACCTGGCATTCTCCAAGGCAAGGAATTAGGCAATAGTCACCTTAACTTTTGTTTATCTTCAACATGACTTTCTTTCTAATTTATTTTTCCTTTCCCAAAAAATGAAGTGAAAGTGCGAAAAACTCTACAATGCAAAAATGAATAGAATTGTTAAGGCTTTATCTCAGAGAAGTGTGAGCAAGGAAAAAGCGGGAACTCCACCGAACTAATGGACAAAGATTGACATGGAAAAATGCTAAGAGATCAACTTAATCTCTTCCTATTCAAGTCAAAATAATTCAAATCCACAGGGCTTAATTTGGCTCAAAATCACGCAATCTTACCATAAATACAAGCTCAATGGTAATAAAAAAATCCTGAAATGGATTATGTCAAACATATCTTCATATTGTGGGATAGAGCAGGGTTGCAGTTGTCACGCCCCCAATTCTCTTTTCGTTAAATTGGTCGGGTGCGGCACTGCCTAAGTAATTAACATCTTCCATTGTTATCTTACTTTACGAACTACTCCTTAACATTCATCTTTATTTATCAATAACATAACATTAATGTGCGGAATCCATTAACATCATAATATAGAATAGCAACATGAACACATTCATATGTAAGTAAATCTTTTATTATATAAGAGAGATTTTTACAAGTGATTGGGAGTTATACTTGACCGGCGTTACAACTAAGTCGGGTGCCCATCCGTGCAAGACTACACAGTGGTCTCACACTTCAACCCAACAACAATACAATACATGAGTTTAAGGCAGGCGGGCATGCCCGTGCATGACCCTCACCCGAGACACAACCAACTCATTCAAGTTTTGGCGGGCGAGCACCCTCATAGGCCCACCACCCGCGCCTTCAACCTTCATGCCAAGACCTTGTAACCGTGCCCAACGGGCGGGCGCATAGCCTGCGCCTTGCTGTGGCTACCTCCTTTGCTTGCACCTTATGTTGATGACTGAGACCGAAAGTTCGATGATGGAATTCCATCCTTTGTCTGCATATATATATGTTGCCTATCATGGAGGTCGCTCCCTCGACCGACCCTCCATACTCCTCCAACCGTGCGCTCTATGTAATTAATCGTGTCACCTTTGTGTGGTCAGCCCACCCATGGTCCAAGACTGGCCACCACCCTTGCCCACTTTTACATTCACTCTTTGGTCTGCTAGCATGACGAGCTCCCCAACTCGCCATATAAGTGTGGAACGCCAATCCTTGCCTGCGCATAGGTATAACGCCTCATCCTTTGGTCGCTCCATCACAATTTTCTAATTTGGTTACTTCGCACGGTTGGGGGAAGGCGCGCTCGGTTAACTCACCAACTGTAGGGCATTACATCCTCCCCCACTCGAAATCATAGTCGCCCTCGACAATCCCGACTTCCTCAGTATCTTCCGTTCATACTTTTCAATCTTCTTCTTCCATCTCCAAAGTGAGTCCTCCGATTCCCAACTTTCCTCTTCCAGTGCATTCTTCCATCTGACAAGATACTCCCATTTCATGTGGCAACCAATCCCTGTAGTTCTGTAGCTCAAAATATTATCCAACTCCAGTCCTGGCTTCTCCAAAATCTCGGCCGGTCCTCTCGGTGGTTCAACTCTCTTTGGATGATCAACATCAAGTCTACATCTCTTCAACTGACTCATGTGAAGAAGCAGATGCTTCATGTGCATATGGTGCAGAAGCTCCAGCTCATAATCAACTTCGCCCACTCTCTTCTTCACTCGAAATGGTCCCATATACTTCGATGTCAATTTGCTCGCAGTATCCTTGGTTGGCTAAAACTGCTACCCAGTAATCTTGAAAAACACCATATCTCCCACACTGAAGTGTACATCCTGTCTTCCTCGATCATACCATTTCTTCATTCTCCTTGCAGCTTCGTGCAAGCGTAATTGTGCCAACTCCAAGGTCTCATCGTAAGCCTTCATGAACTTCTTTGCGTGAGGACTCCTCAAAAAAACTCCTATCACTAAGGTATGCAGTGCAACTGGCATCTATGCATTCACCAAATCGAATGGACTGTACCCTGTTGCGGAACTCTTTTGAATATTGTAGCTGAACTGAGCAATATCCAAGAGTTCAGGCCAATTCTTCTGATCAGCCGTCACATAATATCTCAAGTAATCCTCTAGCAATGCGTTGATCCTCTCAGTCTGTCCATCTGTCTGCAAATGGTAACTCGAACTCATCAACAACTCTATCCCGACTAACTTGAACTGTTATGCTCTTAACCTGCAAATGATACCCAAATACAGAATATGCGAAGAAAAGATACCCAGAACACAGAATAGCAATGATTTTATTATTCAGAGAGTAATGTTCACTTGCCTTTTCGAAGGGGTAACCTCCAATAGAGCAGAGCTCGATTACAAAATAAGACACGGTGCTCCTCGCAGGGAGTCTCTATCCTTTACATATGACTCATACATGCAATACTACGGGCCAATACCGTGGTATTAATAATACCATCTATCTAATACTACGACCCATTTGCAACTAATTGTGGTTCTGTTATTAATTGTGGATTAACCACTTACAATTATTAATATAGGCTTTATTGACTCTTGACTATGACGTGATCCCATTAGATAAATAAGGGGGTTAGGGTGGGACCCTAACATACCCTCCCCCTTAAGACTAGCCTTGTCCTCAAGGCTGAAGCTACGGAAACTGCTGAAGAATAGTGGCTGGTTCCCAAGTTGCATCTTCCGGAGAGGTGTCTTTCCATTTGAGGAGGACTTCCTTAATCTTGCGGCTGTGTAGTTGCTTGACTCGTGTGTCTAGGACTTGTTCTGGTTGAAGCCAGATGGACCCTTCTTCGTCCAATTCAGGTAGACTGGTCTGAATTTTGCAATTGTTCCCAATCACTTTCTTGAGGCATGAGACATGGAAAACTGGATGGATTTTTGCAATAGGTGGCAAGGCCAACTTGTAGGCCACTTCTCCAATGCGCTGAAGTACTGATATGGTCCGAGAATGGGAGAGAGTTTCTGACAACCCTTGTCTTTGAGTGATGTTTGCTTATATGGTTGGAGCCGTAAAAAGACCTGATCCCCTTCTTGAAATTGGCGCTCTGAGCGATGCTGGTCTACCTGTTGCTTCATGCGGTTCTGAGCTTCATGAATTTTCTCTCGAAGCTGGGTGAGCATGGTTGCGCGGTGTTGTAGGAGTTGATCCACTGCTTGTACTTTTGAGCATCCCTTGAGATACGAAGTAGGTGAAGGCGGTAGTTGACTATATACTACTTCATAGGGAGTCATTTTGGTGGTGGCATGATAGTTGGTGTTATACCACCATTCAGCCAGAGGTAGCCACTGTACCCAAAGGTGTTTCTTTTCTGAAGTGAAACACCTAAGGTAGGCTTCTAGACATTTGTTGACGGCTTCGGTTTGACCATCTGTTTGCGGATGATAGGAAGTACTGAGTTTTAGTTGAGTGCCTTGTATTCTGAGGATTTCTTGCCAAAAATTACTGGTGAAGATCGAGTCGCGGTCGGACACAATAGAAGTTGGCATGCCATGCAATTTGAAGATATGATCCATGAAAGATTGAGCAACCAAAGTTGGTGTAAAGGGGTGGGGTTGGGCGCAGAAATGAGCATACTTCGACAGTCGGTCCACAACCACCATGATGACTAACTTGTTCCCTGACTTTGGAAGACCTGTAATGAAATCCATAGAAACCTCCATCCAAATTGATGTCGGAATGGGCAATGGTTGTAATGTGCCTGGTGTGTTGACGGTTTCCCCTTTGTGGCGGTGACAGACATCGCATTCTGCTATGAAAGTAAGGATGTCCTTTTTCATGTCTGTCCAAAAAAATTATCTTCTGGTGCGAGCATACGTCTTCTGAAAGCCTGAATGTCCTGCAATTGTAGATGAATGCAATTCTGCCAAAATGCGACTTTTGAGGGTGGATGTTGGTGATATTATGACTCTGTCCTTATAGCGAAGAATATCATCCTGCCACGAGTAGTCCTTGGTGGAATTTGGATCTACCTGCAATTGAGAAATGGGTTGGGAGAGCCCGGGGTGTGAAAACCATTCCCTGCGAGCTTCTTCAATCCATTCTGGAATGGGGAGGGAAATTGCTAGCAGGGTACTTTCCTCCTCAAATTGGCGAGATAATGCATCTTCTACACTATTGTCTTTCCCTTTTTTGTAAATGATCTCATAATCATATCCCAGCATTTTGGCTAGCCATTTATTTTTTTGTGGGGAGGATAGGCGTTGCTCCAAAAAATATTTAAGACTGTGATGATCTGTGCGGATTTGGAAACGTCGCCCAAATAAGTAAGGTCGCCAGGTTTCGACTGCATGTAAGATGGCCATCATTTCCTTCTTGTAGGTAGATTGGCCCATATTCCTCCCACTGAGTTGTTGGCTTGTGAAGGCCAACGGTCGCCCTTCCTGCATTAAGACCACCCCAATACCTGTACCCAAAGCATCACATTCAATGACAAAAGATTTGGTGAAGTCAGGTAGTGCTAAAACTAGAGTGGAACACAGGCAAATTTTTAGAGCTATAAAGGCTTGTTGTGCTCCTCATTCCTAGAAGAATGAAATTTCTTTAGGAGTTGGGTGAGGGGCTTCGCTATGCGACCACAATTGCGGACAAATTTACGATAATAGCTTGTGAGACCCAAAAATCCTCGCAAGTTCTTCAAGGTCTTAGGTTGAGGCCATTCCTGCATTGCCTGGATCTTTTTGGGGTCCACCTTGACACCTTCACGCCCCACAATGTGGCCCAAATACTCTACTTCTGCCATGCCAAATGAGCACTTCGACATCTTGACAAATAATTTGTGCTTGCGAAGCAGTTGCAAGAGTAGATCTACATGTTGAATATGTGTGGACCAAGTGCAACTATAGATGAGGATGTCATCGAAGAAGACAATGACAAATTTCTTGAGATATGGTTTGAGAATGTGGTTCATAAGGCTCTGAAAAGTAGATGGGGCATTACAAAGCCCAAATGGCATGACCAGGAATTCATAGTGGCCTTCATGAGTTATGAAAGCAGTCTTGGGGATGTCGACTTCCTTCATGCGAATTTTGTGGTAGCCTGAGCGAAGATCCATCTTAGTGAAGAATTGAGCCCCATTGAGTTCATCCAGCAAATCATCAACCACCGGAATGGGAAATTTATCTTTGACTATCAACTTATTGAGGGCCCTGAAGTCGGGACAGATCCGCCACTCCCCATCTTTCTTGAGCACCATGACCACTGGGGATGAATAAGGACTAATGCTGGGACGAATGGCACCTGCTTCCAAATGTTCCTTGATGATTTCTTCTATTTCATTCTTTTGGGTGAATGGATATCTATATGGCCGCACATTTTGGGGTTGGGCCCCTTGAACCAAGGTGATGCTATGAGCATGTTCCCCTTGCGAGGGTGGAAGCTCATGAGGCTTTTCAAAGACCGACAGATGGTTATTTAAAATCTGTTGCATCTGAGGATGAATTGGCAGAGGCTTGGTTTCGACTGCTTGGATGGCATTAAATTGAGCTACAACTCCATGATTTCCCTTTTTTAACAATTTTTCCATCCTATGTGAGCTGATGATAGAGGGGGCTCCCGCCTGGAGTCCACGGAGGGTATGTGTTTAGTTGTTCTGCTTAAAACTCATATATAACTCCTGGAAATCCATTGTGATTGGCCCAAGAGTGCGGAGCCATTCAGCTCTGAGGACAATGTCGCAACCCCCCATGTGTACGGAAAACATGTGGGTTTTCAACTGATAATCCCCCATTTGAAGTTTGACATTTTCACAGCGGCCTTCACATTTCATTGTGCCTCCATCTGCAATTTGAACTTGGAAGTTAGAAACTGCTCATACAAAACAATGCACTGCTTCTGTGACTTTTTGATGGATGAAATTATGTGTACTTCCACTATCAATCAAGATTACTAGTGGGTGATGTTTAATAAAACCTCTAATTTTGAGAGTTTGAGGGGAAGAAATCCCTGCCAAAGCATGCAACGAAATCACTGGTTCATCAGAGACATTGTCCTTTTGGTTGTCTTCTTCTAGCGGCTCATGTTCCTCCAGTGGTGGATCTTCCTCTGTTGAGCTGTAGTTAGTGGCATCAATTTGAAAAAAATTGGGCTTCTTGCATTTATGACCTGGGGAGTATTTTTCATCACAATAGTAACATAGGCCTTGCTTTCTTCTTTCGACCATTTCCGCAGGTGACACCTTTTGGACCTTAAGTGTTTGAGTCGTGTTGTGAGCCTGTGGGGGGTGACCTTTAGCAGAGAAATTTGGGCGACTATATTGGGCTGCTAATTTACGTTCCATGTTATGAGCTACCTTGCAAGCCTCCATCCATGTGGGAGGGTGGTGTAGTAGGACTTGGGCTTTGATAGCTTCTTTAAGACCGTTGATAAAACATTCCATGTAGAACACATCTAAGAGACCCCAAGTGCGGAAGACTAAGGCTTCAAAAGGTGTAATATATTCATCCACTGTACTAGTCTGTCGGAGCTTAGTAAGACGACCCAAAAAAGATGATTCCTAGTGAAAGCAGTCTTGAAGAGCTTTTCTGAATTTGGGCCAAGTCCTAAAAGGTCCAGTGCAACGTTGATGCCATTCCCACCATTTCCACCTTTCATTGTCCAAGTACATGCTCCCCAACATAACCTGAGTCTCATCATCGAAGATGTGATTTAGTTTGAAATACTGCTCCATTTGTGCTATCCATGCCGATGGGTGAGAACCGTAAAATTTATGCATATCCAACTTGGGAGGTCGCTGACTGGGTGGTGGGTGGGTGTGCCAGATGTGAGGAGAGTGGCTAGAATCACCCTCATTGTGTTCATGGCCATTATACGCCTCCTCGTGGGCTTGCTCCTTATCCTTCGGGACTATTTTCTCGACCATGCTATATAGTCCGGTAAGCTGAAGGTGGAGGTTTTGCATTGATTCTTCAAGTTTGTCCATCCTTTCATTGGCCATCGCTTGAGCTCTAGTTTCTACCATACACCAACCAGCATTTTTGAAAATTGGGACTGCCTAAAAAAAAAAATTCACTAAGAAGTGAATGGTACCACCGTGCTCAGCTTCTCGTCCTGATTCTGATGGGCTAGATCACCAATAAGAGCCCCAAAAGATCTCAGACTTCCTAACGGAGTTTTACTCCTTCCTTATCAATACTGCAGTGACCAAATCCTCAAAATGTCAATGCGGCCAAAAGTCCTGCGAAAATTATACCCTGGTATAGGAACCCTTCACAATGACTCTGATCTGGTGGATATAAGAGATCTGAATGGCGGATCTGATAGCTCTGGGTGGTGAAACCGACTGCTTCTACGGATCTGATGGATCTAATAGATCAGAATGGCTGATTGGAACTGATGTCTGCTGCTGCTGCACTCCTTTGCACAAGCGAATCTGGAAGAGATGATGTGTGATCCCCCGATAGAAAAGGGAACTATGGTCTTGAGGAGTGTCAGGTGCTAGAGATTGCAATATACATAAGGGTCTAGTAGTAGTACTCGGCCCAATGTTTCAGGGCTCTAACTAAGGAGGAACGACCGTACCCTTAGCCGTACAACCCGACTACCCTATCGTACGGGCAAGTAATCTCTTCGAGTGTTGTTCTCGGTGTACTGTAGCCGCAAGACGGCCGACGGTTTATCTATGGCGAGGTTTCAAGGGAGCCTAGGGGGCTTTTGATATACCCATAGGGTATGTGGAAGACAGTCCGTGCATGGTTCTGGCTAATGTGCTACTACTCGAAGGGGAACCCACAGGGGTTACAAGGGAGTCCAACAGACGTGACCACCTCTTGTATTTCCTGCATTCATGCCTCCCCAAATCCGCAGGTTTATGCGCTCAACGACAGATCCCGTGGTTTAAAGACACTGTAACACGTCTCTAGCCAAAAAAACTTTTTGCTAAGAAATGCAGATCCCACCGGCCCTGGAAAGTGCTATGATACCACTTGTTATGCTCTTAACCTGCAAGTGATACTCAAATACAGAATATGCGAAGAAAAGATACCCAGAACACAGAATAGCAATGATTTTATTATTTAGAGAGTAATGTTCACTTGTCTCTTCGAGGGGGCAACCTCCAATAGAGCAGAGCTCGATTACAAAATAAGACACGATGCTCCTCGCAGGGAGTCTCTATCCTTTATATATGACTCATACATGCAATACCACGGGCCAATACTGTGGTATTAATAATACCATCTATCTAATACTACGGCCCATTTGCAACTAAATGTGGTTCCATTATTAATTGCGGATTAACCACTTACAATTATTAATATGGGCTATATTGACTCTTGACTATGACGTGATCCCATTACATAAATAAGGGGTTTACGGTGGGACCCTAACATGAACAATGTCGTCCAAAATCTGCCTATAAAACGTGGATCTCTATCTGACACAATGCTTAATGGCATCCCCCAATACTTCACTATGTTCTTAAAGAACAACTTCGTAGTCTGCTCAACTCCACAAGGCATGTTTGTTGGAACAAAGACAACATACTTGGAAAAACGATCAACCATGACCATAATCCCATTATACCCCTGAACCTGTGGCAACTGAGAAATGAAGTTCATTGAGACACTCATCCATGGCCTCTCAGGAACCGATAAAGGCTGCAACAGTCCTCCTTGCCTCTGATTATCCGATTTGTCTTGCTGACAAATGATGCACATATGTACATACTCCTCCACATCCTCTTGCATATTCTCCCAAAAGAATCCTCTCTCCAACAATGCCAAAGAATGATGTTGCCCTGGGTGGCCAGCCCACGGTGAGTCGTGGCACCCCTTCAAAAGTTGTCTCCTGATTCCAGATGACTTTGGAACATAGAGTCGGTTTCCAAAGAACAAGAACCCATCTTGTAGAAAGAACTTTCGTGTATTCCCCTCCTTTATTTGCTTCACTATATTCTGTGCCAAAGTATCAGTTTCAACACTTTCCTTGATCTTATTATGCATCTCTTCTGACATTTGAATTCAACTCCTACTCCTTTCTGCCTGGTCTTCTCCTTCCAATGCCGCAAGTTGTCCCTTCCTAATAAGGGCATCTACTACCGCATTGTGTCTTCCCGGTCTATACTCGATAGTCATGTCGAAGTCTGCTAAGAAGTCCTGCTAACGAGCTTGCTTTGCAGAAAGCTTCGATTGTGATGTAAAATAACTTGCTGCAACGTTGTTAGCCTTCACAACAAACAGCTTCCCAATCAGGTAATGCCTCCACACATGAAGACAGTGAATGATTGCAATCATCTCCTTCTCATGAACTAGATACCTTCATTCTCTATCCTGCAACTTCCCACTCTCATACACCACCGGATGCCCATCCTACATAAGAACCTCTCCTATGGAAAAATCCGAAGCATCAGTGTGTACCTCAGATGGTCACTCAACGTTAGGCAACTTCAGTATTCATGTTGTAACCATCATCTTCTTCGAGTCATAAAATTCCTTTTGACATTTATCCATCCAATTCCACCTCTTGTCTTTCTTCAAAAGGTTTGTTAGTGGTGATTTTCCCTTGGAGTACTCCTCTACAAACTTCCGTTGGTAGTTCGTCATACCCAAAAAACACCCTCATCTCATGGATATTCTTCGGTTCAACCTAGTCCTCAATCACCTTCACTCTGCTTGGTTCCATCCGTATGTACCCTTGACCAACAATATTCCCAAGGAATGGAATCTTGGTCTGAGAAAACTCTCGGTCTGAGCGAACACACACTTAGACTTCTTCAAGAATAACTAATTTGTCTTCAGTGCCTCGAACACCATTGCCAAGTGCTTCTTATGATCCTCCATGTTGTCACTGTACACCACTATATTGTCCAAGTACACTACTACGAACGAATATAAGTATGGTCGTAGGACATCATTCAACGAAGTGCAAAACATAGTAGCAACATTGCACAACCCAAATGCCATAACAAGGAACTCAAAGCTACCATACCTTGTTACTATCGTGGTCTTCTTCTTGTATCCTTCAGCTATCTGCACTTGATAATAACCATGCCTCAAGTCCAGCTTGGAAAACACTCAATCTTTCGCAAGCTTGTCAAAGCAATCAGCAGCCAATGGCAAAGGATACCTGTTCCTTACCATCTATTTGTTCAATGCACTGTAATCATAGCACATCTGTAGCTCATTTGAATCCTTCTTCCGTTGGAACAATACGGGAGCTCCATAAGGGGACCTTCAAGGTCTGATGAAACTTGCATTAGCTAACTCCTTTAGCTGTCAATTCAACTCCTCCAACTCAAGTCCTGACAAACGATAAGGTGCTTTAGCCGGGGGTTTCTTTCCTGGCTCAAGTTCAATGCTATGCTCCATTGCATGCCTTGGTGGAAGATTTTTTGGTAGCTCATCAGGCATCAAATCTGCATATTTGGTCACCACCTTAGAAATATCGGCTGGAACAGGTGTCCCCACAACATCACCTTCGACTCCCTTGAACATCACCACATATGTCTCCATATCTGACTCCTTCATAGCCTTATCCAAACTTAGCACAGAAACATGCTACACCTTGACTTCGCTACTTTGCTTATGAGTGGGCAAAGTCCAAGTTTGTGACCGTCCAACTAGCACCACCTCATCATAGAAGGGGACAACAATAGCCTTGTTGCCCTTCAAGAAATCTTGTCTGAGTATCATATCGAAGTCATTCATCTCCATCATTGTGAAGTTCAACTGACCCTTCTAGTCTTTTATCTACACAGGTACTTCATGTGCCAAACCCGCCATTTTAGCTCTAGAGTTCACTGTCTTGACTTCCATATTTGATGGGAAGATCATCACTCCAACCTCTTTTTCCAATCGTG
The DNA here is from genome assembly GCA_000404065.3 of Pinus taeda. NCBI lineage: Eukaryota > Viridiplantae > Streptophyta > Pinopsida > Pinales > Pinaceae > Pinus > Pinus taeda. Next base: position 42,286 of record APFE031166960.1, on the reverse strand, counting down.
TAGTCATGAAGTTATGAGTGGCCCTCGTGTCCACCAGAGCTTGAACGGTCTTAATATGAACGATCAAGTCCACGAAACCTAGACTGTTCATCCACGATTTCTCCGTAAATATTCCCTACATACATGTCTATTTTCTGCGTTCATCTAGCAATGGCTTCACTACCTGTGATCCTGCTCTGATAGCACCTGTCACGCCCCCAATTCTTTTTTCGTTAAATTGACTATGTGCGGCACCACCTAAGTAATTAACATCTTCCATTGTTGTCTTACTTTACGAACTATGCCTTAACATTCATCTTTGTTCATGAATAACATAACATTAATGTGCAGAATCCATTAACATCATAATATAGAACAACAACATGAACACATCCATATGCAAGTATATCTTTTATTATATAAGAGAGATTTTTACAAGTGACTAGGAGTTATACGCGATCGGTGTTACAACTCAGTCAAGCGCCCACCCGTGCAAGACCGCACGGTGGTATCACCCTTCATCCCAACAACAATACAACACACAAGTTTTTTCCAAGGCGGGCGGGTGCACCCATGCATGACCATGACCCGAGACACAACCAACTCGTTCAAGTTTCGACGAGTAGGGGCCCTCGCACGCCCACCACCTGCACCTTCAACCTTTTTGCCAAGACCTTGTCACCATGCCCGGCAGGCGGGCACATAGCCTGCGCCTTGCTGCGGCTACCTCCTTTGCTCACACGTTACGTTGATGACCGAGACCGAAAGTTCGATGATGGAATGCCATCCTTTGTCTGCATATATATACATTTCCTATCATCGAGGTTGCGCCCTCGGCTGACCCTCCATACTGCTCCAACCACGTGCTCTATGTAATTAATCGTGTCACCTTTGTGTGGTCGGCCCACCCATGGTGCAGGACCACCCACCAACCTCGCCCACTTTAGCATTCACTCTTTGGTCGGCCAGCACGACGAGCTCCCCAACTCACCATATAAGTGTGGAACGCCAATCCTTGCCCACGCATAAGTATAACGCCTTATCCTTTGGTTGCTCCATCACACTTTTTCTAACTTAGTTACTTTGCATGGTGGGTGGAGGGCGTGCTCGGTTGACTCACCAACTGCATGGTGTTACAACAGTGGTTGGAGTAAAGTATACACTACTCGTGTTCATGCATGGCACTAACAAGATTGATAGTTCACTAAATAGACCTGTGGTTTTTTGTTTCTAATTTCCAATGAACCCGTGGTTTTATTTTTTCTATTATCACTAAATAAACTCGTGGTTTACCTTTCTAACTTTCACTCAACAGTGGTTTCTTTTTCTATTTCTACAAAATAAATGCTTATTTTTTTCCTTTCTAATTTTCATTTAATGGGTGCTCTCTTTTTCTATTTTCAAAAAATATACGCATATTTTTTCGCAAAATCCTAATTATTCATTATGTATTTCACTATTGTGCATATAAATTGTGTTTATAAATGAAAGTCCTTGTGATAACTGCACCACCTTGATCACTAGAAAAGGAATGAGCCTATACTTGCGTAGTCCGAGGACCAACAAAGTTGTTGTTTTGCTATGCAAATCGTTGCGACCATTATCCTTCACTTATTTCCACCGCAACAATGATTTCCACCACAACAATGGTCTTCATGGGCATGGACCATTATATGAACTTCTCAAAAAAGGTCTGTGATCATGTTGTATATCCCTGGGACTCTTACCTCCAGTCATCAAACCTGCCATTCTCCAAGGCAAGGAATTAGGCAACAACCGCCTTAAAATTTGGTTTATCTTCAACATGACTTTCTTTCTAATTTATTTTTCCTTTTCTAGAAGATGAAGTGAAAGTGCTATTGAGATTTTTGGTTTTAACAAATTGGGCAAAATCTCATGTATGTGACAACAATAGGATTTGTTGCTATATTAGCTCTATTTTGTTGAGAAAGAGTTAATGCATCCTATATTTGTTGTGAGAGGATTTATGAGTCAGTTGGATTCTCTTAGCTATAAAATATATGCCCGTACAAATATTGGGATGAGGTAGAGTGTGTGAGGAAATAAATTATTTGTAATCTCCTGATTAATTATAAGATTGCCGATGCCTTTGTTTGGTGGACATAGCCCAGATTGGTTGGGTGAACCACGTTAAATCATTGTGTCATTTGTGTATGATTTTTTATAATGTATTTGTCTTTTATATTCTGTTGTGCACTAGTTTGCTCTAACAATTCGTATCAGAGCATGTTGGAGCAGGTGCGTGCGTGTGATAGAGTTGCAGGTGGATTTTTTTCCAAGCTTCGGCCATTGGTGCGGTTTCAGGCGAAACAGTCGCACCAATATATTCCAGTGAACGGATTAGCACGGGTAATCAGGGAATAAAAGCACCAATTGGCGCGGATACGACCTTATTAGTCGCGCCAGGGCACCAATATCCCGATTGGCGCGGATCCGATGGGAATAGTTGCACCAATTTCGGTACTTAGAGCGATTTTGCTTCTGGCACAGTTTTTCTGCTGTTCAGGTAGCGACAAGTTCCTTTCGGTGTGCTAACCGAGGATTGTGTTGGTAAAACTGCATTTTTTTATTATTTATTTTTTGTGTAATCTACAGTTTTTTACAGCATAGCGATTTTTTTTATAAGTAAAGGCAGTACAGTAGAAGGTGAAGGCATTTTGTTGTTAGATATTAATTTGATTGATTAACAAGTTGGAATTGGAGATTGTTTTTTGGTTGATACAATATGGCGAAAACTCAGAGTGCTCATTTTGACATCGAGAAGTTCAATGGCAAAAACCACTTCGAGATCTGGAAGGTGAAGATGTACGATCTTTGTGCAACAAGGCGTGGCGAAGGCGTTGATGGGAAAAACCAAATAGCCTTACAACATTACAGATGATGAGTGGGACGAGATGGATGAAAGAGCAGTGAGTGCTATTCGGCTGTGTTTGGGGGATGATGTTTTGTTTAATATCGTGTCGGAGAAAATAGTTGTTGGTTTGTGGACGAAGCTTGAGAAGCTGTACATGACAAAATCCTTAACCAATAGGATTCTCCTAAAGTGACAATTGTACAGTTTGCGAATGAAGGAACGTACATCGATTACTAATCATTTGAATGCTTTTAATACTCTCCTGGTGCAATTAGAAAGTATGGAAGTAAAATTTCCATCAGAGGATAAAGCTATTACTTTATTGTGCTCATTGCCCGAGTCATGGGATCATATTGTTACTTCTATAAGTCTTAGTTCATCAGAATCCCTTGAGTTTGATGATGCAGTTGCATCTTTATTATCTGAAGAAACAAGGAGAAGGATGAATTTAGAAACCTCTACATCAGAAGCAATGATGGTCAGAGGTCGTTCTAAAGAAAGACGCTTCAGTATGCAGAGCGACTCACGTTCAAAGTCGAAAGGGAAGAAGAGTAAGGTAAAGTGTTGGTTTTGTGGCAAATTGGGGCATTTGAATCAGGACTGCTGGAAGCAACAACAAACTTCTAAAGAAGATTCCTCGACAGAGAAGAAGGAAGCAAATATGACAGATACAGGTTCGGCATCTGGTTCAGGTATGACTAATGAAGTGTTATCAGTTAATTTGTCAAATCATGATCAACATTGGCTGTTAGATTCTGGTGCATCAAACCACATGTGTATTCATAAAGAATGGTTTAATACGTATAAATCAATTAATTATGGAGTCGTGTACATGGGTAATGATGTCACATGTAATATTGTGGGAATTAGGAGTATACAGCTACAAATGTTTGATGGGACAACCAAAATGTTAACTGATGTAAGACATGTTCCAGAATTAAGGAAACATCTAATTTCACTAGGAGCACTTGATACAAATGGATATAAAACTATAATTCAAGGTGGAGTAATGAAAATTTACAAAGGTATTTTACTAGTTATGAAAGCTAAGAAGGTAGGAAATCTATTTTAGTTAGAAGGAAGAATAGGGTCAGATCATGTGTCTACGATGTCTGAATATGACAGTAGTTCTATTCGCTTATGGCATCAAAGGTTGGGCCATATGCGTGAAAGAGGGTTAAAAATTTTGGCTGATCACAAGTTACTTCCTAATCTAATGTCTGGAAAGTTAGATTTCTGTAAACATTGTCTATTTGGAGAACAAAGTAAGCAAAAGTTTAAAACATGCAAACATACTAGTAAACAAATACTTGATTATATCCATTCAGATGTTTGGGGTCCAGCCCCTACAATATCATATGGTGGCTCGTCATATTTTGTATCATTTATTGATGATTTTTCTAGGAAAGTGTGGGTCTACATGTTGAAAAGGAAGTCCGATGTTTTTACAGTTTTCAAGCAGTTTAGAGCATTGGTAGAAAACATCACTGGTAGAACTATAAAATGTTTAAGAACTGACAATGGTGGTGAGTTTACTTCCAAGGAGTTTGAAAATTATTGCAAGGATGCAGGGATCAAGAGACATAAGACCACTGTTTATACTCCTCAGCAAAATGGAGTTGTTGAACACATGAATAAGACTCTTTTAGAGAGAGCAAGGAATACGCTGAGTAACGCCGGTTTGCAGAAGGAATTATGGACAGAGGCAGTGGCTACAACTTCTTATGTGATAAATCGATCACCATCGATGACGATAGGTTACAAGATTCCCCAAGAGGTATGGAAAGGTCACCCTTGTGATTATTCTAGACTCGGAGTGTTTGGTTGTGATGCATATGCTCTGCTGCCTAAACATCAGCGAACTAAATTAGATCCAAAGTGAAAAGGGTATATCTTTGTTGGATATGGTGATGGAACAAAGGGATATAGATTGTGGGATCCTACTACCTGCAAAATCATCATCAAAAGAGATGTAAATTTTAATGAATCCTCTCTTGTACAGTTACATGTAGATAATAAATTGAAACGAGATGATGTATCTGACTTTCAACACATTCAGTTTGAAAGCACTTCTAATGATAGTCATGATGACCATAATTCAAATACTAGTCATGAACAGGTTTTAGAATCAGATCATGCACAATATTCAGATGTAGATCATGAACAGGTTTCAATTGCTGATCATGAATAAGTTCCTACAGATGGTAGTTAGCCAATTGTGGAAGCACCAGAAACATCCTTAAGGAGGTCTACAAGAATCAAATGCCCTCCGAAAAGGTATGATGATTATGTTATTTCAGTTGCATTTACCATTAATGACGATGAACCTCCATGCTATCAGGAAGCTGTAGAAGGTTCGAAAAGTGACAAGTGGAAATCAGCCATGAAGGACGAAATGATGGCCTTAGGTAAGAATGACACATGGGATCTCGTTGAATTTCCGAAAGACAGGAAAATTGTGGGATGTAAATCGGTTCTCAAGTTGAAACGGGGTTTGAACGATACAGAGGAAAGGTACAAAGTGAGGCTAGTCGCAAAAGGGTTTTCTCAAAAAGTAGGCATTGAAATTCATGATATTTTTTCACCAGTTGTTAAAATAGTTTCAATTAGAATTGTGTTAGCATTAGTCGCTTTGCTTGATTTAGAGTTGCAGCAACTAGATGTTAAGAGTGCATTTTTACATGGAGATTTAGATAAGCAAATTTATATGGAACAACCGGAAGGGTTTGTTCAGCATCGCAATAAGAAATTTGTCTATAGGCTCATGAAATCATTGTATGGCTTGAAGCAGTCACCTTGGCAGTGGTACAAGAAGTTTGATTCTTTCATGTTGAGTCATAAATATGTAATAAGTGAATCTGATCATTGTGTTTACCTTAAGCAATTAAGTAATGGCATATTCATGATCTTAGTGTTGTATGTCGACGATATGCTTTTAGCAAGCAAAAGCATACAAGAGATCAATAGGTTAAAGGCTCAGATGGCAAGGACATTTGATATGAAAGATCTAGTAGCAGCAAGACGGATTTTGGGCATGGAGATTTTCAGAGACAGGAGTAATGGTAAGTTGTGGCTATCAAAACATAAGTATATTGAGAAAATACTCTTGCGGTTTGGTATGAACAATGTGAAGCCTGTGTCAGTCCCTTTAGCTTCCCATTTTAAGCTTTCTTCTAGTTTATGTCCTAATATAGATGAAGAAAAGGAATATATGTCTCGAATTCCATATGCAAATGTAGTAGGATGTTTGATGTATGCGATGGTTTGTACAAAACTAGATATTTCACATGCAGTTGGAGTTGTCAGCAGGTACATTGCAAATCCAGGTAAAGAACACTGGTTAGCAGTGAAATGGGTGCTTCGGTATTTGAGAGGCACAAGTGATTATTGTATCACTTATAGTAAAAGTAGTGAATTTGTTTGCAGATATGTTGATTCCGATCTGGCAGGTGATTTGGATAAGAGAAGGTCAACATCAGGGTATGTCTTTACTCTTGCAGGTGGAGCTATTAGCTGGATGACAAAGCTAACGAACATTATTGCTTTATCCACTACTAATGCAGAATACATTGATGCTTCTCATGCCTGCAAAGAAGCGATTTGGTTGAAAGATTTGTTTGGTGAGTTTGGTAGGTTGCAAGACAACATCAAGTTATTTTGTGACAGTCAAAGTGCAATACATTTGGCTAAGAATCCAGCCTATCATAGCAAATCAAAGCCTATAACGATCAAGTACCATTTTGTAAGATAGGTTATCACTGAAAGGGAAGTCTCCCTTGAAAAGGTGCATACAAAGTAGAACTGTGCAGACATGTTCACGAAACTAGTTTTGTTAGAAAAGCTACATTGGTGTTTGGCTTCTCTTGGTTTGCAGAAAAGATAAAAATAATAAAGAAACCTTGTATCAAGCTAATTGTTGTCAAGGTGGAGATTGTTGAGATTTTCAGCTTTAACAAATTGGGCAAAATCTCATGTATGTGACAACAATAAGATTTGTTGCTATATTAGCTCTATTTTGTTGGGAAAGAGTTAATGCATCCTATATTTGTTGTGAGAGGATTTATTAGTTAGTTGGATTCTCTTAGCTATAAAATATATGCCTGTAGAGATATTGGGATGAGGTAGAGTGTGTGAGGAAATAAATTATTTGTAATCTCCTCATTAATAATAAGATTGTTGATGCCTCTGTTTGGTGGACGTAGCCCAGATTGGTTGGGTGAACCACGTTAAATCATTGTGTCATTTGTGTATGATTTTTTATACTGTATTTGTCTTTTATATTCCGCTGCGCACTAGTTTGCTCTAACAAGTGCGAAAAACTCTACAATGCAAAAATAAATAGAATTGTCAAGGCATTATCTCAGGGAAGCCTGAGAAAGGAAAAAGAGGGAACTCCAATGAACTAATGGACAAAGATCAACATGGAAAAATGCTAAGAAATCAACTTAATCTCTTCCAATTTGAGTCAAAATAATTCGAATCCACAGGGCTAAATTTGGCTCAATACCACGCAGTCTTACCATAAATGCAAGCTCAATGGTGAAAAAAAAAACCCAAAATGGATTATATCAAACATATCTTCATATTATGGCGCAGAGCGGGATTGCAGTGGCTGGAGTAAGGTATACCCTACTCGTATTCACGCATGCCATTGACAGGATTGGTAGTTCACTAAATAGACCGGTGGCTTTTCGTTTCTAATTTTCAGTGAACCCGTGTTTTTCTTTCTATTATCACTAAATAAACACGTGGTTTATTTTTATAACTTTCAGTGAACAGTGGTTTCCTTTGGTATTTCCACAAAATAAACACGTATTTTTTTTCCTTTCTAATTTTCATTTAATGGGTGCTTTCTTTTTCTATTTTCAAGAAATAAACGCGTATTTTTTCGAAAAATCCTGACTATTTATTATGTATTTCACTATTGTGCATATAAATTGCGTTTATAAATGAAAGTCCCTCTCATAACTGCACCACCTTAATCACTAGAAAAAGAATGACCCTATACTCGCATAGTCCGAGGACCAACAAAGTTGTTGTTTTGCTATGAAAATCCTTGCGGCCTTTATCCTTCACTTATTTCCACCGCAGCAATGGTCTTCGTGGGCATGGACCATTATATGAACTTCTAAAATAAGGTCTGTGATCATGTTGTATATCCCTGGGACTCTTACCTCCAGTCATCAAACCTGCTATTCTCCAAGGCAAGGAATTAGGCCACAGAAGCCTTGAAATTTTGTTTATCTGCAACATGACTTTCTTTCTAATTTATTTTTCCTTTTCTAGAATATGAAGTGAAAGTGCGAAAAACTCTACAATGCAAAATTGAATAGAATTGTTAAGGCTTTGTCTCAGGGAAGCCTGAGCAAGGAAAAAGTGGGAACTCCACCGAACTAATTGACAAAGATCGAGATGGAAAAATGCTAAGAGATCAACTTAATCTATTCCAATTCAAGTCAAAACAATTCGAATCCACAGGGCTTAATTTGGCTCAAAACCACGCAGTCTTACCATAAATGGAAGTTCAATGGTTAAAAAAAATAATTTCAAAATGGATTATGTCAAACATATCTTCATATTGTGGGGTAAAGCGGAATTGTAGTGGCTGGAGTGTTGGAATTTTCTGTAAATTCCATAACAGATAGACAAAATAAAATTCTCTATTTTAACACTCTGTTTTTGCACAGAAAAGAGAAAATCGCTTGCTAGAAACGGTGTTTCAGTAAAGCAGTTTGGTGTTGCAGCAACGTAGTTGGAATTTCTGATAATTCAAAACAAAACTGATAAATAGAACAATACTCTGTTTTGCATAGCGGAAATAATAAAAAGAAATGTTTGCGGAATATGGTGTTACAACAATGCGAAACTGGTGTAACAACAACGCAGTTTCGTCAGTTGCTGTTCTTGGTGTTGCAGCAACGTAATTTCATTAGTTGCTGATCTTGGTGTAACAGCAATGTGTTTTGACGTCAAGTCACTTTTTGATTTACGGTGTAACAACAACATAAAATAACTTGTATTCATAAACAGTAAAACCAATTGATACAGTAAACCAACTAATATAAGAAGAACACTTCAGTTCCACAAACCAATATTCTTTATCTCAGAAAATTACAGGTTCAGCACTGCTGTGCGTTTATAGAAGAGACTCTCTATTGTTCTTCTAACCTTCTCTCTTGAAAAACATAACGGTTTTTCATTACATTTATAGGAAAAAACATATCTGAGTTTAAACAGTAAAATAATCGAAATATCTTCTAACGCTTATCTCCGTATTGAAATCAGTAAGCGGTGATGCCTTTCTCAAGAAAACAAGTCGGCGGTTGCAGGGGAATTCAATTCTGTGAATTTAATGCTCATCAATGTGCAAAATATCAAGAGTGACTTTGCGGCATCGAACAACTTGGAATATCTACAAAAGATCAGATTTTTGTTGAGCTGTTTTGTGTTGCAGTTGCAATTAAATTCCAATACTCCCCCTTAATTTCAACCGTTGCATACCCAGGCATTTCCTGAAATGATCAAAACTTTTCTTTGCTAATGGTTTTGTCAACATGTCAACTAGCTGATCCTCTGTTCTGCAGTGCTCCAAAACAATCTCACCATTGTTAACCAATTCATGTATGCAGTGAAATTTGGTATCTATGTGCTTTGCTCTTTTATGAAAAACAGAGTTTTTAGATAATGTTATTGCAGAGCTATTGTCACAGTAAATGGTTGTGCCATTTTCTTGTTCATGACACAAATCTCTGAGAACTCTTCTCAGCCACATTCCTTGGCATGTTGCTGCTGTTGCTGCCACATACTCTGCCTCTGCTGTTGACAAAGACACAACTGGTTGCTTCTTGGAAGCCCATGAGATGGCTCCCAATCCCATATGAAACACATATCCTGATGTGCTTTTTCTATCATCAACACTTCCAGCCCAATCACTGACCGCGTAAACTGTCAACATGAAACTTTCAGAAGAGGAGTATAAAATACCAAACCCCTTTGTTCCATTCACATACCTTAGAATCCTCTTGGTTTCCTGCCAATGAGTCTCTTTCGGTCTTTCCATAAACCTGGAGATTAAACTCACAGCGTGCATAATGTCTGGCCTAGTTGCAGTCAAGTACATAAGGCTACCAACTATGCTCTTGTACAATTTTCGATCAAATTCCTTGCTGCTGTCTTCTTTGGTCAATTTCAACACCATTACAGCTGGAGTCACAGCTGCCTTTCTGTTCTGCATGTTAAATCTCTTGAACACAGCTTCTACATATTTATCTTGAGAAATGAAAACACCATTTTCACTTTGGTCTACTTCAATTCCAAGAAAATATCTTAAGAAGCCCAAGTCAGTCATTTCAAATTCATTTTTCATGACTGCTTTAAAATCAGCAATGAGAGAAGCATCATTTCTAGTAAAAATCAAATCATCTACATATAAAACAACAATAATAATCTTACCGTCATTCTCCTTTATGTAGAGTGTGGGTTTACCATCACACTTATCAAACCCATTCTCAATCAGATAAGCATCTATTCTGCTGTACCATGCTCTTGGAGCTTGCTTCAGCCCATAAAGAGCCTTCTTCAGTTTGCAAACTTTATGCTCTTGGCCATCAACTTCATAACCTGGAAGTTGTTCAACATAGACCTCTTCTTTTAATACTCCATTCAGGAATGCAGATTTAACATCCATCTGATAAATCTTCCATTTGTGTTGTGCTGCAATAGACAACACTGTTCTGACTGTTTCCATCCTTGCCACTGGTGCAAAGGTTTCATCATAGTCTTTGCCTTGTTGCTGCTTGTAGCCTTTCACAACAAGTCTTGCTTTGTGCCTGTCAATCTTGCCTTTAGCATTGCTTTTGGTCTTATAGACCCACTTAACTCCAATGGCATCTTTGTCTTCAGGGAGGTCCACTAACTCCCATGTTTTACTCTTTTCAATTGCACCAATTTCTTCATTCATTGCTTCAATCCATTTATCTTCATTTACTGCATCTTCAAAATGAACTGGGTCATCAACATGACAATACAAAGTGAATAATGAATTCAGACCGGTATTGTTACTTACCTCTCCTTGTTCATAAATCTCATTTAGATTTCTGAATCTTGGTATTATTGGTGTGCTTGGAGTTCCATCCGAACTTGAGGGTATTTCTGATCCCTGTGGTGTGCTTGAAGAAGCACTTCCTTCACTTCTTAAGGCTGTTCGAATTCCAGCTTGTGGTGTGGTTTGTTGAACTTGCTGTGGTGGAGGAGGAGCCACCAATGAAGGATTATTTTCTGTTGTCCCTTCCTCTTCTTCTTCATGAGACACAATTGTCTTCACATTCACTGTTTTTTGTAAGCTTCAATCCCAAGCTTCATCTTCAATGAACTGCACATCTCTGCTTACTATCAATTTCTTAGTGTATGGATTATAGAGTTTGTATGCTTTTGACTCATTACAATAGCCAATAAATACACACTTCTCCCCCTTACTATCAAGCTTTTTCCTTAGCTGATCCGGTACATGTGCATAAGCTACACAACCGAATACTCTCATGTGAGTGACAGTTTGCTTTTGACCACTCCATGCTTCTTCTAGTATTTTGTTCATGACAGCTTTAGTTGGGCATCTATTCAAGATATATACTGCGCAAGTGACAGCTTCTGCCCAATACTCATGCAGCAGGTGTTTTGCCTTCAGCATACTTCTAACCATGTCAAGAATGGTCCTATTCTTTCTTTCGGCAACACCGTTTTGCTGAGGTGTATACCTTGCGGTGAACTACTTTTGTATGCCATTCTCTCCGCAAAAACACAGAAAGTCTTGGGAGATGTATTTTCCCCCTCTATCTATTCTGAGCACTTTGATATAGTGCCCACACTGCTTCTCAACAAGTGTTTTGAAGTCGCGGAATTTCCGGCAAATGATGGTATTTGCATCGGTCCACACACATCAGAGTGAACAATTTCCAAGGGTGCTTTTGCCCTTATACTCTTTCCTGCTGGAAAACTTTCTTTGTGTTACTTGTCCAAGATGTAGCCTTCACAAAGGCTGTCCGGTTTCTCGATCAACGACAATCCCTTTACCATTCCCTTTCTACGCAATAGATTCAAGCCTCCAAAATTGAGATGTCCAAATCTCAAGTGCCACAACCAATTCTCATCTTTCACTTGTTCCTTAAAGACTTCTTGTTTTACAGCTGCAATAGTTCTTCCTTCCTTCAAATCTGCCCTGAGTTTGAGAGGAAACATTCTATTGTTGTTCATCTGCACCTGTGCAATGATCTTTTTACTTGGAGGTATGTCTCTGATTGTACACGTATCATCTTTGAAGAACACGTTGTAACCTTTGTTAATGAGGTGTCCAATGCTCAAAAGATTACATTTCAGACCAGTACATAGTATACCTCTCGCACAATCATCTGTTCTCCATTTCTTGCTCGGATACTGACTCTGCCCTTACTCTTGACAGATATCTTATTATCAGTCCCTGTTGTTACCTCAGATTTCACATTTTCATCCAGATTGGCAAACATTGCAATATTTCTAGTCATGTGATTACTAAAACCTGAGTCTGAGAACAAAAAATCTTCTTGTTTATCTTGTGCAATGTTACATGTTAACAACACATTCTTTGGATTGTTATCTTCTTCATTTGCAAAATTAACATTCTGCCTACTATTCATGTCATTTTGTTTTTTTCTACATTTATTGGCGTAGTGCCCATATTTCTTACAATAATGACATTGGACTTGGGATTTGTCATACCTTTGTCCATGAGCTTGCTGTTCGCTTGAACCTTCATCTTGGTTCTGATTGCAGCTCCTTCTGCTTGTGCTTGCAGGATAATATCTGCCTCTATTTTCGCTTCTTCCACAACCTCTGTTATTTACTCTGCCTCCACCTTTTCTTTGGCTAAAAGACATCTGAGTCATGAATGCTTGCTCAAAAGAGGAATCTGTTCCTCTATTCAGTCTGTGTTCATGAAACATAAGAGAAGCACTCAGTTCATCTACCGTGAACTGTGAGAGATCTTTTGTTTCTCCTATTGCTACCACAACAACTTCAAACCTTGAGGGTAAACATCTCAAGATTTTCTCTACGATCCTTCTTTCTTCAAGAATTTCACCATGAGATCTTATCTGGGTTATCAACCCAATAATCTAAGTGAAGAATGAATCTATTGTATCAGATTCCTTCATGCTTAGTGTTTCAAAGTCTCTCCTCAACATCTGCAACTTTGCAGTCTTCACTTTCTCCATGCCTTGATAGGCAGTTTTGAGAATATCCCATGCCTCTTTGGATTTTGTTGCTGCTGCAATCCGTGGAAAAACACTTTCATGTACTGATTGGAAGAGAAAAAATAGGGCTTTGGCATCCTTCTTCCTGTCGCTCTTCAACTGGTCTATTTCTGCTATTGTCAAAGCAGCCAATGTTTTTGCATCTCGAGGATCAGCATAGCCAGTTTCAACCAGCTCCCATATTCCTTGAGAAGCAAACAATGCTTTCATTGTTATGGACCAATAACTGTGATTTTTCCCATTAAACTGTCGCAGTTGGGAGTATGTCAAACCCGTTCCAGCATCTGCCATCTTAACTCTGTATAGGTAAAGAAGAGATATTGACTGTATAATTAAAAACAAGAAAAAAACTTTCTCTGCTGGAAAAAATCTGTTCAATAAGCTTCTTACAGCGCCTACAGTGGAAAACAAACTCAGTTTTTGACTCATTGAGTGCCTAGACCAGCTCTGATACCATGTTGGAATTTTCTGTAAATTCCATAACAGACACACAAAATAAAATGCTCTGTTTTAACACTCTGTTTTCGCACAGAAAAGAGAAAATCGCTTGCTGGAAACGATGTTTCAGCAAAGCAGTTTGGTGTTGCAACAATGTAATTTGGTGTTGCAGCAACGTAGTTGGAATTTCTGATAATTCAAAACAAAACTGATAAACAAAACAATATTCTGTTTTGCATAGCGGAAATAATAAAAAAAACGTTTACGGAATACGGTGTTACAACGACGCGAAACTGGTGTAACAGAAACACAGTTTCGTCAGTTGTTGTTCTTAGTGTTGCAGCAACGTAATTTCGTTAGTTGCCGATCTTGGTGCAACAACAACGTGTTTTGACGTCAAGTCACTTTTTGACTTACGGTGTAACAGCGACGTGCAACGGTGTAACAACAATGTAAAATAACTTGTATTCATAAACAGTAAAACCAACTGATACGGTGAACCAACTAATACAAGAGGAACACTTCAGTTCCACAAACCAATTTTCTTTATCTCAGAAAATTGCAGGTTCAACACTGTTGTGCGTTTACAGAAGAGACTCTCTATTGTTCTTCTAACCTTCTCTCTTGAAAAACAAAACTGTTGTTCATTACATTTATAGGAAAAAACATATCTGAGTTTAAACAGTAAAATAATCAAAATATCTTCTAATGCTTATCTGCGTATTGAATGAAGCAAGCGGTGATGTCTTTCTCAAGAGAACAAGTTGGCGGTTGTAGGTGAATTCAATTCTGTGAATTTAATGCTCATCAATGTGCAAAATATCAAGAGTGACTTTGCGGCATCGAACAACTTGGAATATCTACAGAAGATAAGATTTCTGTCCAGCTGTTTTGTGTTGCAGTTGAAATTAAATTCCAACATGGAGTAAGATATACCTACTCGTGTTCACGCATGGCATTGACAGGATTGATAGTGTTTTTTGTTTTCTTTTGTTTTTTTCTATTATCGCTGAATAAACACGTGGTTTATTTTTCTAACTTTCATTGAACAGTGGTTTCTTTTTCTATTTCCACAAAATAAACGGGTATTTTTTTCCTTTCTAATTTTCATTTAATGGGTGCTTTCTTTTTCTATTTTCACAAAATAAACGCGTATTTTTTTTCCAAATCCTGATTATTCATTATGTATTTCACTATTGTGCATATAAATTACGTTTATAAATGGAACTCCTTCTGATAACTGCAACACCTTGATCACTAGAAAAGGAATGAACCAATACTCGCATAGTCCAAGGACCAACCAAGTTGTTGTTTTGCTATGCAAATCCTTGCGGCCATTATCCTCCGCTTATTTCCACCGCAACAATGATTTCCAACGCAGCAATGGTCTTCATGGGCATGGACCATTATATGAACTTCTAAAAAAAGGTCTGTGATCATGTTGTATATCCCTGGGACTCTTACCTCCAGTCATCAAACCTGTCATTCTCCAAGGCAAGGAATTAGGCAACAGTCGCCTTAAAATTTTGTTTATCTTCAACATGACTTTCTGTCTAATTTATTTTTCCTTTTCCAGAAGATGAAGTGAAAGTGCGAAAAACTCTACAATGCAAAAATGAATACAATTGTTAAGGCTTTGTCTCAGGGAAGCTTGAGCAAGGAAAAAGCGGGAATTCCACGGAACTAATGGACAAAGATCGACATGGAAAAATGCTAAGAGATCAACTTAATCTCTTCCAATTCAATTCACAATAATTCGAATCCACGGGGCTTAATTTGGCTCAAAACCACGCAGTCTTACCATAAATGCAAGCTTAATGGTAAAAAAAAATCCCGAAATGGATTATGTCAAACATATCTTTCATATTGTGGGGTCGAGCAGGATTGCAGTGGCTGGAGTAAGGTATACCCTACTCGTGTTCACGCATGGCATTGACAGGATTGGTAGCTTACTAAATAGACCCGTGGTTTTTTGTTTCTGATTTTCAATGAACCCGTGCTTTTTTTCTCTATTATCACTAAATAAGCACGTGGTTTATTTTTCTAACTTTCAGTGAACGGTGGTTTCTTTTTCTATTTACACAAAATAAACGAGTATTTTTTTCCTTCCTAATTTTCATTTAATGGGTGCTTTCCTTTTCTATTTTCACAAAATAAACGCTTATTTTCACATTATGTATTTCACTATTATGCATATAAATTGCGTTTATAAATGATAGTCCCTGTAATAACAGCCCTACCTTGATCACTAGAAAAGGAATGAGCCTATACTCGCATAGTCCGAGGACAAACAAAGTAGTTGTTTTGCTATGCAAATCCTTGCGGCCATTATCCTTCACTTATTTCCACCACAACAATGATTTCCACTGCGGCAATGGTCTTCATGGGCATGGACCATCATACGAACTTCTAAAAAAAGGGCTGTGATCATGTTGTATATCCGTGGGACTCTTAGCTCCAGTCATCAAACCTGCCATTCTCCAAGGCAAAGAATTAAGCAACAGTTGCCTTAAAATTTTGTTTATCTTCAACATGACTTTCTGTCTAATTTATTTTTTCTTTTCCAGAAGATGGAGTGAAAGTGCGAAAAACTCTACAATGCAAAAATGAATAGAATTGTTAAGGCTTTATCTCAGGGAAGCCTCAGCAAGGAGAAAGCGGGATCTTTGTCCACCGAAGTAATGGACAAAGATCGACATGGAAAAATGCTAAGAGATCAACTTAATCTCTTCCAATTCAAGTCAAAATAATTCGAATCGACACGGCGTAATTTGGCTTAAAACAACGCAGTCTTCCCAGAAATACAAGCTCAATGGTAAAAAAAAATATCCAGAAATGGATTATGTCATACATATCTTCATATTGTGGGATAGAGCGGTATTGCAGTGGCTAGAGTAAGGTATACGCTACTCGTGTTCACGCATGGCATTGGCAGGAGTGGTAGCTCACTAAATAGACCCGTGGTTTTTTTTTCTAATTTTCAATGTACCCGTTTTTTTTTTTCTCTATTTTCACTAAATAAACACGTGGTTTATTTTTCTAACTTTCAGTGAACAGTGGTTTCTTTTTCTATTTCCATAAAATAAACGCGTATTTTTTTCCTTTGCTAATTTTCATTTGATGGGTGCTTTCTTTTCCAATTTTCCCAAAATAAACGTGTATTTTTTTCTTTATAATTTTCAGTGGTTTTTTATTTTTTCTATTTCCAGAAAATAATTTTCAGTGGTTTCTTTTTCTATTTTCATTTAATGGGTACTTTCTCTTTCTATTTTCACAAAATAAACGTGTATTTTTTTCTTTCTAATTTTCACTTGATGGGTGCGTTCTTTTTCTATTTTCACTCGATGCGTGGTTATATTCTTAAAGCTTTAAAAATACTCGGGGACAGAGATAGAATCATAATTAAATACTTTAGCCTACGAAATAAAATCATAAATACTTACTAAATCATCTACACAACCAAGGCTAGACACAAATATGTGAAAACAAGATTTAATTATCGCTGACATGTCCTATTAGGTTCTATTTCATTATTTTTATTGATTTTTGATACTTTTACAACTTATATTCAAAGTCATCTTTTATTCCGAAGATTGGCATTTCAAAAAGTTTCGCACGTAGAGGTGAGATGGCCGGCTGGCCTCGCTAGGGTTGCTGCCATTAAGCTTGCTTGCGGGGAGAATCAATGGCCCACGTGCCAAAACTGCTCTCATGAGCGGAAATGGTGCATTGTGGAATTATAATAATATATTAAAAAAAAAAAATTTATTATAGTTTTTTAAAATATTTAATTGTATATTTATTATTATAGCTGTTAATTAATATTATGAAATTAGGAAATGTATTAGAGGTTAAAATAAAATTATCATAACTTTTTAAAATTTAATTGAAAATATTTCTTATTATATTGTAATTAATATTATGAAATTATAATAGAAACGTGTTATAATTTGTGCTCTTTATCATTTATATATTTGATTTTGGTTTTCGAAATTTATGATGTTACTAATAGAATTGTTGTTTGCATTATCAGTTTACAAAACACCATTGTTGTTATCATAACAATCTCACCTAAAACAATAAAAACAAAATATTATATAAATATATGCATATTCAAAACCATATCAACCATAAAAGCAAAATATTATATATACATATATGTACACAAAACCATATTGTTACTCATATAAACTCGCTTTGGTCACTTGACCATGTTTAGATTTGCAATTGAAACAAACTACCAGCACTTTACTATGTTTAACTTTGATATTGAAACAAACTATCAGCACTTGACTATGTTTAGATGTGCAATTGAAACAAACTACCAGCACGTGACTATGTTTAACTTTGCGCTTAAAACAAACTACCCGGCCACATGCTGCACTTGTTAACACATTATGTTATTAATGTATTCTAATATATTAAAGAGTTACAAATATCAAGGACGTCAAAGGATAATGAAATTTTACCTTGTTCCTTTGATCAATGAAAGTACCGTGAACTTTACCTTGTTCTTTTAATCAATGATACTACTGTGAAATTCGTATTCCAGTGGTAATGGATTCCAATGAAACCAAGGTTTCTAAACAATCTGATTAACATCTTTACATCTTTTATAACATAAAAACAGGAAATAAAAGTGGTATAAGTGGTGGAATATGGTCCCTTGTTTTAATATTTGAGGTTACCCCCAAATTCATATTGCAATGGCCATGCATTCCAACCAAACCAAAATTTTTAAACTTAAAAGTCAAAAACAGGAAATAAAAGTTTTCCAAGTGCAGTTTGGACTCTGTTATTATCTGATTGGGGTTTGGTCAGTACATGTTATCTGTAGATTCTTATTAACACGTTTGTCCCAACATTTTCCTACCTGCAAAAAAAATTCGTGCTCATGGACAAAAAATCAAAGTTCTTTTTTTTTCATTCTCATGGACAAAAAATCAAAGTTCTTGTCGAGAAGAACTATTCCGTGTTTCACTATATTACTTTTAGAGAAATTATCAAATTGTATAATGACAGAATATTTTTTATTTTTATTTTTTAATATCCTTTCAATCATATAATCTTTTTAATACTAAATTAGTCTTAAAATAAATAAATATTAAATTCCTTAGCCTAAAACATTCTGATCAATTTTTTTATAATTATTTATAAATAAAAAATTTCATAAAATATTAAATGAAAAGATCCTTCATTATTCCCTTTCATTAAATAGAGGAGTAATTTTGTGATGGGACTTTCCAATTTTAATAGCTTTTAACTTTACATTTATTTTTATCTTTAATTATTTTTAAATAAAATTTAGATTAGCAATTAATGGAGACGAAAAGCCATATAAACAACTTACCGTAAACTTTAATAAGTAACTTCATGTCCCTCTTGTTTGAACTAACCTCATTTCCCTCGCAATTTTACATTTAATAATTAAAGGAGAGTAAAATCCACATAAACAACCTAACGTAGACTTGATAAGTAACTTAGTCTGACTAATAATAAAACAGGATTAAATAAAAAAGTTACCAATATCATATCATTCTTATGAAGTTTTCCTCCTTTTCTTCTCAGCGTTCCATTCATGCCGAGCTTTAAAGTCCACCAATGTACATAAAAAGTTACAACTCACATTTTTTATATATATAAGAGGAAAACTAAAAAGCCTACTGCTCTACTTTATTCCTTGTATTAATGAAACTCTCGTGAAAATCGTGACGCCATGGTAATGCATTCTAAACAAAACAATGTTCAAACCTATCTTATTGACATATTTATATTATGTCATTAGTTGACCGGTTTAACTTATTCCATTGATAAATAAAACCAACGTGAAATTCACGTGTAGTCGTAATGCATTCTTCCCAAACGAAAATTTCTAATTAACCTTATAAACACATTTACGTTATTAATGTACTCTAATATATTAAAAAGTTACAAATATCGAGAACGTTAAAGCATAATTAAATGGCCTACCATTTTCTCTGGTTACTTTGATCAATGAAAGTAGCGGGAAATTTACCTTGTCCTTTTAATCAGTGATACTACCCGGATGCATTCAATGAAACCAAAATATATCAGCGAAAAAGGTTTTTTAATTTAAGGTAAATGGGGATGTGTGGTTTTTTTTAGTTTTTAAATTAATATTTTTTTGTGTTATAGAGTTTATTAGGTTATATTGATTTTTAATAAATTAAAACATTTGTTGTTACCAATTTCTTAAAGATTTGAGATTATTCTAATTCTAATAAGTTCTTCATTATTATTTTAAAAATTCATTTATATATAAACATATTAATGCATTGGGAGGAAATAAGATATGCTTTTCATTTCCAAATATAAGGGAGCATGTATTAACATATTATTATGCAGAATGCAATGATAAATAAAATATTTTAATGTCAATTACATACTAATGAAAAGAAACAAAATTTTGGTAGTTATTTCTTATTAGTGTGTTGCTCATAGCTAGCATAGATACATTTTCATTCAACATATAGCGAGAGTTTAGAGAGTTCCGTAATTTTACTCAATTTTTAGGCACAAGTATGTTTATATCTTGAGAAAAGTGCATATATGCATACATTGAATTAATTTTATTATTAATAAATTTTTAATTGTTACATGTCAACTCCACATTAAATTCTACCCAACGATTATAGGGGCTTCACTCAATGAACCTATGATGTATCACGTGTGTTCATGTAATATTGAAAGTGCATATATGGATACATTGAATTAATTTTATTATTAATAATTCTTTAATTGTTACATGTCAACTCCATACTAAAATCTACCTGATGATCAAAGGGGCTTCACTCAATAAACCTATGATGCACCACGTGTTTGTGGCATATTAAATAATACCCTTAATTTGAGTACATATTGGAAAATATCCCTGAAAATTTCATTATCTAACCCCCTACCAATACAAACCCAATACACCTTCCCAATTTAAGAAACACCTATTCCATTTGATATTGAAGATATCCATTTTTTCATTAACATTTTTTATACCGGTTTATATTTTTTCATTAACTTTGAGCTCCCTTTTTTATATTTGCCAATATAAAAGCCCTTTATGCCTTATATCATCTAGCCCATGTAATGCACATACTGAAATATTTGATACCATATTAAATCATTTTTCTTAATTAGT
>APFE031166960.1:0-20420 GCA_000404065.3 Pinus taeda | reverse complement strand
CATCCAATTAATTAGGAACAATGGATACATTTTCATTAAATTACTTATACCATTAAAGTTTTTGCTTGAAATTTCATTACATATTTACGAGTTATGGTTACATACTCTCATGTGCAAATTTTGGATTTTAACATTTGCATAATTAAAATTTGAGCTTAACATTTAGCAACAAAATCAAACTCCTTAAATTTAAATTTGTATATATATAAAATACCCAATAAAGAGAAATATGACCGAAACCTTTTTTGAATTACACTTCAATTATTCCTTTTCATTGAAGTTAAAGAGTATTAAATTGAAGTAAAATAGTATTAAATTTTTGGCAATGAAAACCTTTTCCTAAGCTTTAATATGTAACAACCCTAAATTTCATAAGAAAAAAAATTATTTTGAATATAATTAAATCACCCATCGATAGTTACCACCACATTACTTTGTATTGAGAGTATCCAAGTACACATATATCAACTATACATATGAGTAAGTTTAATCTCATATTATCCTTTGCCATAAATCCTAACCATATATAATCACACCCTCTATATTAATGTCATTTTTATCCCACTTGTTTAACATATTAGCTTAGATACTTTGGCTAACATTTGAGATGTGGGATATAACTAATCATGGTTTTTATTTTGGCCACACAATGATATTCCATAACAGCCAAGTAAGTGTGGTCCATGTGACTTCACGTGTAAATTGTTCCCATGGTTTTTCAATGCTGGTTATCTTTGCCTTGAATCCAAGCATGGAAATAATTTGGGGGATTTTTCAACGAATGAAACCCTAACCATTCGTTGTAATTTTTCAGTTTTGTTTGTGAAGCGAGAGTGTGGCTCCGCATGGTAACCATTCGAGGGTTTTGGGCATTGGTTTCTTTCTCAAAGTTTCTACAATTGTTGTTTAGAGCATATGCCAGGCATTATGTCGTCCATTCATGTATTTTATTTTATTGGTAATTTATATTCATTTCTAAGTTTGGAGGTTCTATAACTTCGATCCTTCCTATGGTTCTTTCTCCTTATATTTTCGCACATGATTTGTAGGGCGGCTCAATGGATCTTGGAATTGATTTAATTTGAGATGAAATGGTAATTATAATGAGAAATTTAAGGCTTTGCATCTGGCCTAGGTAATGGAGATTGCATGTCTAATCTTATACTTTGTTCTTCCTTTTGTTTCTTTTGGGAGACCTTTTGTTTTGATTATACAAAATATATTAACAAAGTTGTATCGTGTCTTGTAGTGTTCGAGAACAAGTTTAAGTGTTCAGCTACCACCGGTAAGGCCTTCCCATTATGATTTTGGTCATTGTGTATTACACCTTTGTGATTCAATCACTTTGGCGAATATAAATTTATTTTATGGTGGCTTCCTTTTGTTGCAAGTATAGTGTACACATGGTATGAATATTTGTTTGAACTATCTCATGGCATGTTGTTCCAATTCCAACTTAACCTCAAATTGTTGCATTTGATACAAGTCGACTTTATTTGACTCACTCCTACTTGGTCTGAACCTCTCACAATGCCCAACATGAATTGAATGTGCCTTGCATAACCCAACATAGTTATTCTATTTTTGTTGTTCAAACTTATAGGGTCTTTGTATGTATATAGTTTATAGCATTATTCTTTATTTGTTGTGAACATTGAACTTTGTTTAGGTTATATGTCAGTTCCTTTCATTATATAGCTATAATTTATAACGAGCTACTAATTGTAGATAATGCTTGGTGAATATTTAGGAATAGAGCACATTCCACACAACCATGAACTATATTTAACAGTGACCCTTGAGCTAATACCTTCTTCCCTTCAACAATCAACAACCTTCTTGGTTCCTAAGTGGTTTCTCTTATATATTATTCCTTGTATATTTTTAGGAGCATCCAGTTTTAAGGTCTATGCTCATTTTTTCTTAGGTCATTTGTATAATTAGAGAAAAAAATTCTTTTTTCGTTAAATCACACATTTCTTTCCGGTTGTGCTTTATTATGTTTTTCACCCAACTTAGAATTTCTCTTCAACTAAGTAATTAACATAATATTTTTCTCCCATTATGTTAATATATTTAACAACTTTCTCCTATGGATTTATTATGAGACATTTTGCGAACACCTACCATGTGGGATTTAACCACTAACCGCTAGTCATAAGTTGGAAAAAAGTCTCTAACACTCTAGTTCTCTTTCCCGAATATTTCCAAACAACTCATTAATTAATTCGACAAATAAAACATAATTACATCATCACATAGATTCCATCCTAGCTTCCATAACCATTAAGTCTAACAATAATATAAAATTTTACAAATAGCCATGTATGAAGAAGAAAAGCATAGAAATGTTACATCTTCCCTTATAAAAATAAAGACCATCGTGCATCTTTCTTGTAAATCCCTTTCCTTTTGGAAAAACGTTGGAAATGCCTCACACATTTTGTCCTCCATATCCTAGGTATCATCCTTTGGGGTAAAGTGCTTCCATTGCACTTTAACGTTGGCAATGGCTTAATTCCAAAGGATGGTTTCTCTCTGGTCTAATATTTGTAGTCGCTCTACCTCGAAATATCCTTGTCATTCTACCTACACCATATTCCAATCAATCATTGGTGAATTGGCATGAAAATACCTTTTGAGTAAATGGATATGAAAAAAATATGCACTTTTATATGCCTAGGAAATGCTAGCTGGTAGGCCATCGACCCAACTTTGGCGAGTATCTCGAAAGGTCCACAAAACCTTGGTGCTAATTTAACACAGGTTTCAAGTCTCAAATTTGTTTTATTAGTTTGACATTGATGTATACGTGTTCCCCTGATTTGAATTCTTTGTGTGTTCCTTTTTGATATGCATATCTTTTTTGCCTATATTGGGCAGTCTTCAAATTTTGTCTTATTTTCTTTACTACCTGTTTCATTTCCTGAAGAATGCCAAGTCCTAACAACAACCTATCTTCTGGCTAACTCCAACTTAAAGGAGTGTGACACTTCCTTACATACATAGCTTCAAATTGGCTCTTTTTATAAATTCCATAAAATACATTTTCAACATCTCTTACGAAATCTAATTTTTCCTTTCGATATGACCATCTGTTTGATAATCATAGGATATAGTAAAGTTCAACTACATACCCATTCCTCCAAACAATGTCTTCCAAAAGTTAGAAGTAAGCTTAGTATCTCTATCTAAGATTACTACTTTCAATATTCCATGCAATTGAAAGATTTCCTCCATGAATGTATCTACAAATTCGGTTGTTCCAAAAGTATAGTGAACAAGTATAAAATGGGTTGTTTTACTTAATTTGTCCACAATGACCATAATAGAGTCATGTTGTTTCCTAGTTCATGAAAGATGAGTGATTAATTGTAAAGAAAGAAATTCCCATCCATTCTAGAATGGATAAAGGTTTTAGCAATCCACTTGGTGTTGGTGCTCTACCTTCACCTATTCGCACTCTAAGCATTTAGCCATATACTCATCCACTTATCTCTTCATGTATAACGAATAAAATTCCTTTCTCGATGTTGTGATCAGTTTTTGATATCCATGGCATCCTGCAAAATGTTTCTAATGTCCTTCATTCAAAATAAATTGTTTCAATGCGGCTTCATTGGGAACACAGATTTGGTTCCTGAAAGTGAACATTTTTTCTTCATTTTCTACATATCCAAGTAGTTTGGTATGTTGTAATTTATGCTGCAATTGTATATAAAATTCATCTTCCTGTGATGAAATCTTTATCTATTATGAAAGCTACGTTTTGGTAGTACTATCATAAATTTCTGTTATGTAGTTTGAACATTTTCTTAGAGAATCTGCAACATTGTTCTATTTACCTTTGATATGCTTGAAGTCAAATTCAAATTCGTTTAAAAATTCCATCCACGTGTTTTGTCTAGCATTTTGAATCATATTGACTAAAAAAATATTTTAGGCTTATGTGATCAATATTAGGTGTAAGAATTCCCCCAACAAGTAATGTATCCACATATTCAAAGAATCTATAACAAAAATTAATTCCAAATCATAAACAACAGAGTTCTTTTCATGAGGCTTTAATTTTCTTGACTCATAAGAAGCCACATGGTTTTCTTGCATTAATACACCACCAAGACCTTCAAGGCATGCATCAATATATACAATATTTTTTCTTTTCTGGAACTACAATCTTTAAAATTGTGCCTACTGATAATGGATTTGTGTAACATGTCAAAAATATCTTGACACTTGGTTGTACGAATAAATTTAAATCCTCTTTTTAGCAAAGAAGTCACATGATAAGCTAATTTAGAAAAATATTCAATGGGTGCTCAATAATACAAACCTCTCATACAACATTAAATTGGCTATCATTCCATCATCTTGCTTGCTTAATTTTTTTTCCTACTGAGGTATTTGTCTCAGGTTGTTTGGATTTGTCCATTTTGAACCTCTTTATTATATCTAGAACATACTCTTTTTTAGATGTGAAAATCCCTTTATAAAATTCCTTAATTTTAATTCACAAAAAGTACTCTCATCTCAAACTCTATTTTCATAGCAACTTTGAAATCATATAAGATTAAATTTCTATTTTATATCATTTCATCAACATAAATAAAAACTATAATAATTCTACCCTTTACCTGATATGGTATTTAGAGTGGGCTCATTATTGTTCATGTTCAACCCATCTCCAAGAAAACATGATCCAGACTGACTATACCAAACTCATTTATATTTCTTCAAGCCATGCAAAGCTTTCTTCAACTCATAAAATTTGTATACTTGGCCTTTTACTTCAAATTGTGGTGGCTAGTCAACACATATCTCTTCTTCTAGTTTTCCATTCATGGGTGAATTCATTAACATCTGGTAAATTGGCCATTTTTTCCACGATGAAATGGATAATATAGATTAATAGTATCTAACATTGTTATTGGAGGAAAGGTTTCACCATTACGAATATCTGGTTATTGGTTAAATCCTTTGGTCAATAGCCATGCCTTATATTTCTCCACATTTCTTTTCTCATTCATTTTTTTTCTTGTACACCTACTTAACTTCAATGTTGGTTTTAATTGTTGGGATATTAACAAGATACCATGTCTTCCTTTGAATAGCTTCAATATCTTCATTTGTGTGATATAACTAATGTTGTTCTTCCACTCTCTTTTTAAAATAGTTAGGTTGATAGGATAATAAGGAAAAATTAACTTGTTGATCCATCTCACCACATTGCTTACAAAATCGTCAAACTCATTGCTAAAAGAACAATATTTCTTTGATTTCTCACTAAATGTATTGAATATATATTGAAAGAAGAATTATCTTGTTTTCTTTGCAATTGTAACCTTGGCAATCTTACTAGGGGGACTTATTGTCCTAAACTTTCCCCATATACATATATTAGGAGAGATGGGGACCTTCATTCTCTTGATTGTATCCATTTCTTCATTCTCTTTATCATTCCAACATTTTTCCTCCAATAATTTTACATCTCTAATCGCCACAAATTTCTTAGTGAGTAGATTATAAAATTTGTAGGCATTGGATTGTTTACTATATTAAATGAATATACATTTCTAACGCCTATTGTCAATTTTCCTCAACACTTCTAATACAGTTGCGTAAGAAATACAACCAAAAACTCAGAAATGAGAGGCACTTTCCTTTGTTACACTTCATGCTTCTTGAGGCACTTCATCTTTCACACTATTTGTTGGAGAACTACTCAATATGTAGATTGGATGAGAAATAGCTTCATCCCAAACATTTGTGGGAAATTTTCCACTTTTGAGCATACTCTTTTCCATGTTCATAACGCCTATATACTTCTATTTTACAACACCACTACACCATGTAGTAACTCTAGTGGAGAGCTTCATTTTAAATCCCTGCTCCTTGCAAAAATTTGCAAACTCCTTTGATTCGAACTCCCTTAAATCCAATCTAAGCACTTTCACAAATTTTTCTACTTTGTTTATCTACTACAACCTATAATAGCCTCTTCCCAAGTAGTCGGCCAACTGTGGTAAATATGCAATGAGAGACTACTATGATTGGATTTGACCTCCTATGTCACCTTAGGGAAGTGGAGTCGATGGGAAAATAACACACAAAAATTCAACAACAACTTCAAGACCCTCAAGAACCAATCCAACACTTGAGATAACTTGCCCTTGAGTCCTATTGAAGTTTTGACCAACTTAACGCTTAAACCCTCTCATGCTATATGAATGAAAACATCTAGAAACCTAGATTCACTCTCACAGGCTTGCCTGCCAATGTCCAAATACTCATTTTTCTAGTTCTCTTCTAGCATCCCCGAGATTTGAGCCCCTTCTTCATGCCCAGAGCCCAAGTCATTGCCCAAAACGAAATAATAACTTAAGAGCACTAATAGAATAGGGAAAAAATGATGCCAAATAAATAATTTAAAGAAGACCTTAATCAGACCCCTACTAGCCATGACAAACATTTTGTTAAGCATGTCACAAGCATGAAATCTATAGGTGTAACCAACAAAATTAAACATAAGGATCTTTTACTTATATGAGAATCACTCAGAAACATTTTTCCCTCATGTCATTCAATGCATTACCATATATTAGACCATAGATACATTATCCATTCATTTACAAGTAAAAACATGTTGAGAGACATACATATCTATTATCATAAAACACACATGTAACCATCATAATAATAATAGAAATACCCATGAAAGTACAACCATACACACCACATATAATCCATCAAAATGCTCATAGAAATACAAGGACAAATAACCTTTCATTAATGATGCAAAAACCAAACCTAGGATGGGACTTCCAATTTCCACCCCGCCATATAATGTTTGATCCAAGTCTCTTTTCAGCCATTCACACTGTGCCATATTCAAATCATGAATGTGGGACTAAAACAAAAGAACTAGAGATGGCATACCGAGCCTAAACCACCTCACCCTCATCAATAGAGATGTAAATTCACATTAATACATCATGGATGACTAGGCCAACACAGTGAACACATCATAACAGGATTTACCATGATGTCCACCTGATCACTAGGCCAAACAAGCATGGATGCCATTGGATTTCTCCATCTACACCATGAGGAGTTTTCCTACCTCCTAGTCTCCCAAACTTGACCACAATCCAAAATCAGATCGCTAGGCCTTAAACCCAAACCCAGTCTCCAGGGTTTACCACATATCCAAAACCTGGGATTACTAGGCCCAACAGAGAGAAAACCACCTCTTGGCTTTACCGTATATCCTGCCATTCACCAATAGTATAACAACCTTAGTCAAACCTTCATGTATTAAAAGTTAATAGAGGCAAAATAAGAACATCGGTAAGGGACACGTATTCCAAGTTGAATGTTGGGTAAAGATATCCTAGTGGGCATCACTGGATGTGTGTTTTGGCTAAGGGAAATTGGTAAAGGCTAAGACAAAGGCATTGAAAATGAAAAGAGGAATTTTTCGCACATTTATTAATCAAAATAAAGCAATTTAGGACAAAAGTAAGGTGAAGGTCACACGTTTCATGTGAGGATGAAAATGAAGGAACATAGTGGAAAATGAAGAAATTAGAGGCCTGATTGATAAAAAGACTTATGAGGATCAGTTGGTAACCTTTTGTTAGTTCACATTTGGAGCTCTCTCATTATTCTCTCTCTCTTTCATTCTTGGACACTTAAGAGATTTCTTGGAGCACTCTAGCTTTGGAGCAAGGAAGGAAAAACAAGGAAAGGGGAAGGACGGAAAGCAAGGATCAAGGAAGGAAAAGTAGGATCAAGTAACTTTAGCATGAATGCTTGCAGGTAACCTTTTGCATGTGTGATTTCCTAGTTGGTTCAAACATGAATGGCTTTGGATGTTGGTGTATGGGTATCTTGTTGTTGGCGGCATCTTTTTTCTAGGTTATGACAGTACTTTTCAGCCTAGCCTTACCTTTTTCCAGATGCTATGGTGTTGGGATGTTTATTTCAATTTTTGAGCTTTGGTTTCTTGGATGGATTTCAGAATCCGGGGCAGAAGTGGTGTCAAGTTTCATTCATAAAGGCCTGGGAATCCCTTGACCTTTTTTGGTGGGATACACGTTAAATCTTGAGGGAGGAGTCTCAGTTTAGGCCCTATTGATCTAGGTTTGGATTGAGGTTTAGCTTGAGCGACTAGTCTTAGTTTAAGGCCTAGTGATCAAGGATTGGATTGCGGTAAAGCATCAGAGACAAGGAGACAAAAAAAATTTCAAGGATAGTGACAGATTCCAGATGGCATTCCAAGTTCGGTTTACTTGTGATTGGAGCTTAGGTTTTGGTGTAATCACGGTTTGATGAGGGTGGAGTTGGTTTAACCTATGGGTTCCCTTAGTTATTCTTGGATTGGTTTCTCTATGAGATACCAAATTCATGCATAGAATATGGCATGGGGGTGACTAGATGAAAGAAATATCTGGTTCATCCATGATTATAGTCAAGTGGTGCGTGGAAGTCCGAAACCTGTTCGAATTTGCCTCTGATTAATCAAAGTTAAGTTCTATTACTTTTGCACTAGTTTATATGATCAACATGATGGTTTTAATCCAATACCTAATTGATGTTATAATATTTCAATGGAGAAGGAGGTGATCCTTCTAGTTATGTTTCATAAGTTCTTTTAGTCATTCATGCTCTGTCTTGTATCCTAGACCTATAGGTTGCATTGATGCCGAGTGTTTAACAAAATTTCAGTCCTGGTTGGGGATGCTCAAGCCTATTCCCAATGTTAAAAATGTAATAGTTTATATTTTCATCATGTATTTGATGGATTATGGAAGTTGTAACAAGTTCTGGGTAGAGACTGAGATTCCAGGCTAGAAAAGTGGCTCAAATCTCGGGGACACTAACGCATCTCTGCTGAAAAGAGTTTAGGGACGTTGAAACATAGGTTTCTGAGAGTGAATTTGGCTTATGGACGTTGTCTAATTTTGTTGCATCCACGTTTACATCTTGTTTTTCATCCATATTTACATCCTCTTTTTTATCTGTTATTATGTCCACTATTGCATCCAATTTTCTTGTGCCACAATTTCCACCTAGTTTGGCACCTCCCTTTGTACTCATTTTTGCTTCTAAAATTGCATCCACTATTGCATCATCATACACATCTAGGTTTTCATAAAATTAAAAATCTATTTTTTCATCCCATTTCTGTATCCACTTTTGCATCAAGATTTGCGTAAGGTTTGTGTCTCATATTGCATCTAATTCTGCATTGAATTTTTTTGCATCAACTTTTACATCCTATTTTTCATCTGTTGTTGCACCCATTTTTACGTCCACTTTTGCATCTCCATTTTCTTCTATCATTACATCTACCTTTTTTGTGAAACAAATTGTGCCATGTCTTGTACTTACTTTTGTACCCCCGTTTGCTTCCAATTTTGCATCCATATTCACATCCTCTCTTGCATAAAATATTGCAACTATTTTTGCATCCATTTTTTTGTTGGGCTTTGTGTCTCATTTTGTATCTTCTTTTACATATACTTCCATTGCATCCATATTTTGCATCCAATTTTGTTTCTCTTGTAGCACCCATGTTTGCATCCACTTTTACATCCCTTATTGCATCTTGTCTTGCATTTAAGTTTGCATCCTTTTTTTGTCTATTATTACATCCACTTTCTGATCCATTTTGTTGTTCCATAATTTGTTCCATATCTTGTGCCTATCATTGCAACCCACATTTTATTCCATTTTTCATCTACATTTGCATCTTCTTTTGTGTCCAAGTCTGCATCAAATATTGCTTTTTTTTTTTCATCCCATTTTGCATCTACTTTTACATCCTCTTCTGATGCATCTAATTTTGCATCTAAATTTGTGTCCACTATTGCACCCATGTTTGGTCCATGTTTACATCCCTTTTTGCATCCAAGTTTGCTTCCTTTTCTCATCAATGTTTGTGTACTTCTTTTTGTTCATTGTTGTATCCACATTTGTTTCACCAAAATCCATGCCAAGTTTGATGCCTACTATTGCACCCATGTTTTTTTCCACTTTTTCATCCATGTTTTCATCCTATTTTGTTTCCAAGTTTTCATCAACTATTGCATCTACTTTTTCATCCACTTTTGTGTCAATTTTTTTGTCTTGCTTTGCATCTACTTATGTCGTGTCAAATCTTCATCCAATTTTACGTCTATTGTTGCCCCCATTTTTTTTGTTCACTTTTGCATCCCTTTTACAACACTCATCATATTTTTTGCATTGATGATATTTCTTATGAAATTGACAACTATGAACAACTAATGACAATGTCAATAATTATGGGTATGATGATAATGAAGATGATGATGATGACATGAATTGTGATTATTATGATAATGAAAATGATGATAAAGACAATGGGGGTTACAATGAAAATTATGATGATGATGCTAATGACCTTGGCAAATCTTCGCAATTTTTAAATGTTATCATGGTCATAATCATAATCATTATATTTGGCATTGTTTTCCAAGTCATCATCATCTGATCATCATTATCATTAGTTTCATCTTGTTCATCATTAACAACAATAATGGCATGAATGATGATTGAGATGTTCATTATGAAGATGACAACAATGATGATAGAAATTACATTAATTATGTTGATGGGGATGATGAAAATTACAATGACGGTGATAATGGTAGTGAAAATGATGATCATTGATCATCTCTAAAAAAGAAAGTTGTTATTTCTCTTACATATATCATGTGTCGTAACAATTTTTTTCGAGCACTCATAATTTTTTTTGGGTTAGTGATATTTCTTATGAGACCTATAATTATGAACAATTGAAGACAATGTCCATAATGATGATGATGATGATGACATGAATGGCGATTATGACAATAATGCAATGATGACAATAATGATGACGATGATGGTGGTGATGATGACGATAATGAAGATGATGACACTCCCTCTAAACTAGGGAGGTACTCATAATGAGACAAAAAAGTACTCTCAAGTTGAAATATTCATATATGAATGGGTCTGGATTGATAAGCATCAATGATGATTTACATCATCATAGCCAAGATTGTCAAAATAGCAAGGCTTGACTAACAAGTTCTATTTCTCCATTAAATCAGAACACAATGTTGTAAAGCATAAATTTGGACACCACTGCCTCTCTAGGCACTTACACCACTAGGATGTTCACTAGATATGTGCTCACATGATCATTTCCTAATACACTATCATAATATTTGACACCAAGAAATGTCAGTCCTATTGAAAGTAAAAATTCTCAAATAATATTGGTCCTAGATGTTTATCCAATCCACCTTTCTCCCTATTGGTGTCTTTACTAGGTTTACGACTATTAGTCCTGAACATAGTACATGACACATGGATAATATGGTATCCACCCGCACTCCCTCTCATCTAGGGAGGAGATGTCCACGAGCATACGATTTTCTCAAGAATACCATAATTTTCATAGGGAATAACATCATTAATTTGTTTTCATCACATGACGGCTTTATGATTAGGAATTCATAGATTTGTGGCAAAATATTCCCCTTTTGTCATTTGTGATGAAAGAACAAAAATTGAAAGCCAAAATCATTAAAGGTACACTATAGTGATTTATATGTCTAAATGCTAAGGTTGAAGTGAAAATTGATGTAAATTTTATACCTATGAGTTGTGCCAAACTTATGAAAACATTATTACCTAAGTCCTATATATAATAAAAAAGAGAAAGGAATAAAAATAAGGCCCAATGAATTGTAACTCATTTATTCACTCCCTCTTTGGAAATCATATGAATATTTACACTCCTAGTAACACTTGATCACATGTTTGTGATGGTTAAATCATGCAGTCCTCGTTTCCCCTTTCATTTTCACTTCATCATTTAAGCACCTAATTGAGGATCTAGGGAATGTTTGTTGCCTAAGGGTTTCATATCTACTCTTGGTTTACTTATGTCACACTATGGTCAATTTATGTGACAAGGTGAAATACTTAAGTTTGTGGAATTATTAAAAAGTGTATTAAGTTATTCACCACACACACATGTATTACATCTCATTGATCCACATGTGTGGGTTGGAGACTCATTGCTTGAGAACTTTAATGGACACTACTTTAGGGTTTTTATGGTATATTTTACAAAATATCTTGGTAAACATTTTGATTCATCCTTTCTTTTCCTAGAGACACTTGGTAATATTGAAGTCACTCCCAATAATCCATGGAGATGGGGAGTATAAATTACTTGTGTTGGAAATAGAATTGAGGTTTTCCATTTGTGATATTGGAGTGATAGACACTGGATACATGGTAGTAGTCCTTGATGTTAATTAACTAAAATTGTATTGTCGTAATGTGAAAAGAGGTAAACATATTGGTAACCTTGATGTCCTGATCATTCCAAATGATAACCATTTGACCTAAGTATATCTAAGCATCAATCACTACTTGGAAATTCCTCCCCCATTTGCTAATTATATGAGGTAGAACCTCACTAAATATTTTTGTTTCTTATATCAACATTATTGATGGGTGCTTTGCGTACCATTTTTATTTTACGAGTCTTTGTTTTCCTTTACTATTGAGGCCCTTATGTTCCATGAGACTATTTTCATGGAGAATTTACACAAAAAGGAAGTATAATGTGACTAAAAAAAACATGTTTTAAGATTTAAGTGCTTGGACAATGCCACTTCATGACTCCTATATTTCCTGAACTTGGGACCAAATGGTGAACTTGATGGCCTTAAGGGAAATTGACCAATGAAAATCTCAAAAAGAGGTGTCTTTTGACTTTATCACACACAAGTTAATATATTAAAAAAAATATTCATAACAATTTCATCAACCAATAAATCATTAACAAAAAAATATCCAAAACAATTTCATCAAGCAATGAATCATTACATTATAAAATACAATCTATAAAACTTTTGGGAACTTTTTTCTAAACCATGCTCAAAACCAACATATTTAATATTAATATTTAACAATAATATGGACAATAAAAAAAATTCATAAATTAAATAACATGTTATCAAGCCTAAGAAATGTCACTAACAAAAAACTAAAAAGCATGCAACTAATGGGAGTGACTACTCAAGGCCACCATAAGACAATTAACCTATTAGGACCAAGATTAATGGGGAGAAAGGTCTACAAAGGACAACGGAAAACCTATTTTAACTTTACTATTTTATTAGGTACAAGTTGAACATCTCAAGATATAATGAAGAGCATAATTAATTTTATTGTGTTAATAAAATGCAAGCACATCCTATAACGTAGCGAGGAAGAGATGTATAATACCCATCTCAGTGACACAACAGATTGCATTAAGTTACTTTTTTTTATATATAATTTAAACTTCTACATAAAATAAAAATTAGCAGAATGAATTTAAAAACAATCCATTTTATAAAAACAAAATATATATATATTTTATAAGAAACCAAAACTAAATATAATATTTTTTAGAAAAAAAAAAATACTAAAAACTAAATATATATAAAAAAAAATCATATAATAAATTTTTTTTTTTTATTTTTAAATTTAAAATCATTTTTAGAATTTTTTTAAACACTTCCCTCCATTCTAAGAAGCAAAAGTAATAATAGAAATAAGGACGGGCCAAAAATCTTCCTTTCCTTGGTAAGTGTTTCCCACCATTCATTCCACTCACTCGAGTTATTTCATAAAACAAAAATAACTGTTATTTCACACCCTTTTGGCAAAGCCTATTGAGCTTTGTCTGTGATATATATATTCCTTGACGGATTCCTTGATATATTGATTAAGTTTTGATTCCTTGGAGGTTAATTAGAGAAAAGAAAACATGACTACTCTTAATTCCAAGTTCAATGCCTCTGACAGTGGAAAAATGACAATGGAGGGGTTGCTATCGTGGGCATAACTCGAAGTTCATTGTCTTTGATGGTGGACGAGGCAAGGGAGGGGGTTTTGGTCATCCTAGTGATCATGGAGTTTTCTCTTTTACACTATATTTAGGGAGTTTAAATCAATTTGAATGGAATCATTGTCATCACTAGGTATAATGGATTAACTGTGATAATGGAAAAATGAAGTAATTATTTGTGAGCATTTGTTCTTGAATGAACACTAGGATCAATTTTATCATAGAGAAAAGTACATTCATTAAAAACAACTCAATATTTCATGTGACATTCATATTGTATGCAACTTATTTTTCATTAAAAGAAATCACTTTTTCATGTGACATTCTTTATTTGTTAAAAAAAACTATATTTCTAATATTAATCACAATTGTAATTTGAAATAAAGCTTCCCATAACTCTTAATTTTCTAATTGTGCATGGACATCATAAGAAACATTCACAATATAATATGAAGAACAAATGGTTATCTACTTCATATGCATTAAAAAATGCTTCTGCTAAATGTGAATTATAAGTGTAATCTTAGTTGGATCTCCAGTATATCTTAAATCATACTTTAATTTAATTTTTGGTACTATTAAATGTTATTATGTCCTACCTCATTTTATGGTTAGCATTCTAATAAAAATATGCATTGTGTTATAGAATTAGTACTAGCATGTAATATTGATATTTTTTCCAGAACACTACAGGTAATAACCATGAAGATGATGATATAGACTATGTTTAGATTACATAATATATTAGAGATGATGATGACAAGGATGGTGATGTAGCTGGTGATGATTATGTGGATGATATTATCAGGATGGTCAGGATGATGATCATGGAAATGATAATGAGGATGATCTTCACTATGATTTTTGTGGTGGTAGCTAGCTATGTGTTATTTTTTGTATTTAGTTGGGATGTATTAATATGGTAATCATACATTTGAATTTTAGTTTATTCAAATAATGATGATGATACTATCAGTACTATCTTGTTACTTTATTAATATGTTGAAAATTGCTTACATTATTTTCTTATCAAGAATTATTGTGTATGACGAGATTCCTATTTTTTTTATGGATGTTGGGACTTTACCTTAGAATAATGATATCTATGAAACATTTTTATTTGGTAATCAGACATTGAATTTTAGTTTATTTGATTAAATATGATGATGACATTAACATTTGTATCTTGTTATTTTATGTATATATTGAAAATTATCAACATTATTTTGATGGAGAATTATTATGTATGATGATATTATTATTTTTTTATGGATGTTGTGAATTTACCTTAGAATAATGGTGTTCACAAAAGATTTTGTTCTGATAATCAAGCATTTGAATCTTAGTTGATTTGACTAAAGATGATGAGGATATTATTAGTATTGTCTTGTTACTTTATACATGTGTTGAAAACTTTCAATTTTTTTTGATGGAGAATCATTATGTATGATGATATTACTATTTTTGGATGTAATGTTGTGAATTTACCTTGGAATAATGATATTTGGGATAAGTATTCATTTAGTAGTCATATATGTATATGGAAAATTGTCAATGATATTTTGATAGCGAATTGTTATATATGAGGATATTGTTATCTCTTTGATGAATGTGGTCAATTACCCTTAAGTTTGTTTACAAATATTATGTTATCAATTTGAATTGTGATGTCTTCTTAAATGTGTTATACATGAAAATACCTCGTCATCATCTTGGAGGAGAATACTACGTTGTTGGTTGAAATACCCCTTTCTCATAAACTATATAAGAATATAATGCAAGGTATGTACCGTGAGGACCACATTATCCTAGTCTATAACAAATTGTCCCCTTCATTTAAATTTTGATACCATAATTCTGACGAGGAAAAAATATTGAGTTAACTATAATTTGACACTCTTGTTCACTTTTGGAGACTCATATTGTGATCTCTTTATCTTCATCTTTAGTTTTTTCCTAAGAAGGAAAAACATGCAAAAGCGGGAAAGAGCCATTAAGCATGCAAAAGATTTTTCCTAAGCCCAAAAGCATCTAAAAAGTGGAAAAGGCCATGTTTATATGAGGAAACATTATTCACCCAAAAAATTTTCCCCAAATTGAACTAATGAGGAATTTGGGAAATATCCGTAGCCTTCACTTTACTATATATTGGAGGCTTGGCTATTGAGAAAGGGATGGGAATTCTTGTATTGTCACACTGCTAAAATCTATCTTGAGAGGGAGAGTTTTGGAGCTAAGAGTTGGGGGAGGTGCTGTTGTAGCTGCAACTGCATCTGATGGTTGTAACTTTCCTCCAACTCCTTTATTAATATAGACCAATTGTTCTTCCTTTCGTACGTTACTATTCATTCTTTACTTATTTTATTTAACTAATGATTGTATGGGATTTTTCTTTATATTTATTTATTCAGTCATATTTATATGTTTATGATAGTTTTGATTATAACAATATTATGTTGTGAAGGTTTCTTTCTTCTCTCTCTTATGTGTAGGACCAAACTTTGGACCTAACTAGGAGCACTTCCCAACTACACTAAAAACTCCAAAAAGACCTACATGCGAGGATTCATAGGAATTCCTTCTCTTTTTCTTAATCTATACTCTACATCTTGATTTACTAAGAATCCTGAGCCTTAGAACAACCTTTCTCTTAATCGGTCTATCCTAGGTTTTAGGTATAAACTGAGAGGTTTTTATGTTCATCTAATCGTGCATTAAATCCTACAGAAAAATGATATTTTGAAACTGTAATATATTTCACAATGTAATTAAAATTAGTAAAATGAACACATAAAGGGGCCCATGAATGGAAATAAAAGTAAAACTCTAAGAAAGAAGCCAAAAGTGCATGTAGCCATGGATGAAAAATTAGGAGTAGAATTGTATGTTAAACTAGCCATCAAAACAAGATACAAACAATGACACAAAAAGGATTTTAAAGTAGAATTTAAAAAGGGTGCAACACTAGACAAAGAAGGGAACAAAATATGCAATACAAAAGGATACCAAATTGGTTGCAAACAATGATGGAAAAATGGATACCAAAATGAGGATGCAAAGAATAGTGTAAAATTACGATGTAAAATTGGGTGCAAAAAGGATGTAAGAAAAGACACAAAACAAGATGAACAATGGGACTAGAAGAGGGTGAAACCAAGGATGCCAAAAATGATGCATAACTAAATGAAAACTCAAACTAAAATCTAGCTGCAAAATGAGATGCAAATGTGGACACAAAATGTGGCAGAAAAGGGATGCAATTTTGGATGCCAAAAAAGATGCAAAATTAGACACCAAACATGATGAAAAATTGGACATAAAAAATGGTGCAAAATTGCACACAAAATTCGAAAAAATGGTGCAACAATTTGCATAAAGATGGCTCAAATTTGGATGAAAATTGAGATGTAACATTGGATGTAAAATTAGGTGCAACAAATGATTCAAAACATGGTTCAAAAACAAATGAAAAAGTAGACATAAAAACTAACTCAAAATTGAATGTAACATTAGACACAAAATGGGATGCAAAGGTGGATGCAACACATGATTCAACATAGGATGAAAAATTGGATGCAGGAAATGGTGTTAAAAATGATGTTAAATTGGATGCAACAAATTATGCAAAATTAGATCCAAAATATGGTAGAAAATAGGATGCAAAAAAGGGAGATAAATAAAACGCAAAAGTGGATGCAAAATTTGGCACTAAATCAGATTCAACATATGGTTAAAAATTGGATGCAAAAAATTTGGTGCAATAATAGATGTAAAAATAAGTACAAAATTAGAAGCAAAAAATGACATCATACTAGATTCAAAAAATACACTAAATCAAAT
This sequence comes from Pinus taeda, assembly GCA_000404065.3. Classification (NCBI taxonomy): domain Eukaryota; kingdom Viridiplantae; phylum Streptophyta; class Pinopsida; order Pinales; family Pinaceae; genus Pinus; species Pinus taeda. The sequence continues at coordinate 2,656 of APFE031166960.1, read as the reverse complement.
GCAAAAAATGGTGTAAAACTCGATGCAAATTATGACACAAAACTAGAAGCAAAGAATGGCACAAAACGAGAAGCAAGAAATGATGCAAAAAATGGCACGAAAATAGAAGTAAAACCAAATGAAAATATTGGTGTAAAATATGATGCAAAAAAATGGATGCAAAATTTGGCACAAAAAAGGATTCTTTAAAAATTGTACAATAGAGCCAGATTTAGCGCCAGGCTTGTCATCCCAACTGAGAAAAAATGCACTAAAATCTGGTGCTAAATCTAGTGCAAATTGCCTATTTTGTTATAATGCTAGTCCCTAAATTTTTGCATGATGAGGTTACATCATTCGACTTTAGGGTAAGAGAAGATTGTCATACAGGTATTTTATGTTTGTCCTATATGTATGTAAGTCAAGGATTGTTATATGCTTTAGGTTTATATACATTCAGTTTATGTACATGTCTTTTGATGTTATGGTTACATTCATGATGGATGTTAGTTGATTAATGTGGTTATCTGCACATGTGTCAAACAGTTAAGAATGATAGTAACCTATAGTTGTATGAATTTCTATTGTTGTTTTATATTAGATAATTTATGATTAGGTTATAGGTTATTGATGCAGTCTCTTATAGGCTAAATTGTTGTTGTCAAATGATAGTTAGTTTGATGATTAGGGTTGTAACATTCATATCTTGATGTTATATGTATCACACTAAGTTGGATTTGCATATGCAAATGGTCAGGTTACGACATTCAAGTATGAGATGACTTATTGTGTTCCATTGTGTAGTACTAATCTAGACCGATCGTATATATGTGATTTCTATGCATTAATGATAATTATTTATAACTTAGGATGTGAACATGTTAGTCAGTGATTGTTATGGATAGCTTGATCTTACTTTCTTTCTATTTGATCTATTCTGAGGTTATAGAATGATAATATGAAGTGATTGTGTAGACAAGATATCCTCCCCTGAGATACAATAATGTATGAGCTCACTTATGTCACGTATTTTGTGCTTGCAGGTTTGATTACGTCGTCTAGTTGATTTATTTAACATGGCATGTTTGCAAGTTGGTCGAACATTTTATGAATTGAATAATATGAGTATGTGTTGAAATGGTCTCGTTTCAAGATGAGTGTACTAACATATGTGTTGATACAGTTGATATGTAGTTGAATGTATTTGAAAGTTGTAGCATTATGTCTAATGACCATGAGTTGACTATGAGTTATGACATGATTATTTATAAAACTTGATTTCAAATTGATAGATATGATTGTCTTGATATTTGGAACATGTGGTTGACACATGTGAGTAGTTGCAGGAAACATTCTTGGTATTAGCATGACAAGGTAAAAGTTTATGTGCTTATATAACTAATAGTTGGGTGATGTGACATTACATAATTAGCCTCGATTGCAGCAAGGTAAAAAGGTAGAAGAAAGGAATTGGGAAAGAACTCCTCTAGCTATGTTTGGAAACCCTAATTCCAAATGACTAAGTAATTTGCATGCAAGAAATCTTCTTAACCTTGTCTTTGTTTGACATTATGAGGATGTATGCTATATTAACGAAGATGTACTTGATAGGTATATTAGCTAGTATCTAGTTACAGGTGGATTTGTCAATGGAATTGGAGTCCCTTGACAGATGACATGGATGTGTTTAGCTACAAGGAAACATGCTTGGCACAATAAGATAAGGTATATAATGTATTGTTATACTTATATATACACTAACAGTTATGTGTTTATGGCAATATGATGTAGGGGATTGCATGGAAAATAAATTTCCATGAAATTTGAAGAAGGCTCTGGTTGAGCTTTCCTTGGGAACCATGGGGATTGAGTCATGGTGTCTATGGTTAGTCTTGTTCTTTTGGTATTTTGCGATTTGTTGAGCTTAATTTGTGACTTTTCATGTGTTTGGTGCATACCTATGCGGCTCTATTATGGTGTCGTGTTGTTATTAGTTTTCACATTTTTCTTCTTGGTTATTTCTTGGTATTGCCTTTTATGTTGTAAGTCTTGGAAATTGTTTGGGAAAGAGGACAGTTAATGGAGCTCAGGGAAAGTTGTGTGGTACATGAAAGGTAATATTCACATGAAGCTCTATGCATGAGTAAGCGCAATGGAGGGTAATACTAGGACAATCAGTTGGACTGGTTGGTCCATAGTGGTAAGTGAATGATGACAAGAAAGACATGAGAAAGGTAAATAGAAAAGGTAAAGTAAATTGATCTAGGGCATCAGATGTATATGCTATGTTGGGAATAATTACTGTCAATGTTGTGAATGTTTTGCACAAATAAGGAAGTTCTCTTAACCTAGACCTTATGTTCTCTAGTAATTATTTTATGATCAGGATTATGCTAATGTTTATACAAGTACATATGTATGTATGTATGTCGTTGTCTAACTCAATGATGATTATTTTATGCTAATGAGTATATATGTATGTATCTATGTTTCTATGTCACTTCTTGATAGGGTTTTCAGGGATCGTTCTTGTGGAGGAACGATTTCTTATACAGGTGGATGGTATGAGGAGATTCCTAGTTCATGTGGAATTAGGTTGGAATAGGAGTCATGAGAAATATGCAAGGTCAATATCATATGATTATAAGTTGACATTATGTGATTATATTATGTCCAT